>APFE030225008.1:57648-81649 GCA_000404065.3 Pinus taeda | reverse complement strand
ATGCCCAACCCTACACATATGGTCATCCACATGACCATTGTAATGATACAATGGCATTAATATTTGAACCGAGGTCCATATGAGCATTGTAATGAGTCCATGCATTTAAGGTTTGAGTCAAGGTGATCAGATGCTCAGTGTTTAGCTCAAAAATCAAAGTTCTCAGAATCACTTGAAACCTTAATGACCACGCCCGTCTTGACAATACAATCCCAACACAACTTGTTTCACTCAAAATTGAGCTCGTATGAGGAAGATATCACGTTCTGTCCGCTTTGCCAAACAAATGAATTTTTGAAAAAAAAGGTACAGTCACTGCATAGTCAGCAGTCCGTACTGCTGACATGGCAGGTGACTGGGAAGGGTCAAATATGGTCAATGTCTAGTAAATACTTGCCAAGTGGTGCATTGTAGTTGGGTAATGGTGTGGTGATGTCAATAAGGATATTCATGCCTTTATAATCATCCACCTCTAAGCCCTAATCACCATGCTTCTTCAACAATCCAATTTGGTCCAATAATGAGCCCAAAAACCCATAAAATCAATATGGAACAATATATTAAATTAGAGGTTCAACAAATTGCCTCTTTCCAACCAAGATTCTACAAATTTCCACTTTTCAACATTGGTGCTACAAAATGTACATGATTGTCTTATTAATAGTGAGACATAATAGCAATCATATATAAAAATAAAATATAAACCTAATCTGTCAACTAACAAAGGCCAAACCTGTGACCTTTGGCATACAACACACATTTGTTGTGAACTCTGCTATACCATGTGACTTGTTATGTTATCCTCTCCGATTCATTTTGATATGACAAGGCTAGACTCAAGGAATGCACCCATCGATGTGATCCCATCCTATCTATTTATGTGTCGCATTTCTAACTAGTACAACATGCAAGTTTTGATACAATGTATATGCTTCGAAGTGGCTGTGTAGGAGCCAATCCCCGTTGCTTCATTGGTAGTTGATTCACCAACCATGTAGTAAATGATACATGTTGCAAACAATCAAATGTGCCTTATTAACATTGTATGTGGCTTGATCTAAATGGATCCACATTGCTTTTGTGCCCAGACCAATTCCTTATTAAACTCCTTCTTGGCTTGATTCTACATTACTTCCAAGTGAAAATATGTGACCAAAAGTAGTAGCTATGAGGCTTGATCAACATTTCCACCAATGTTGTCTCCATTATATCACTGCTAAACATCGTTGTATATAAATTGTCACTTTGTCAAAACTAGAGTTTGTTTTTGCTTCAAAACTTTGGCCACTACCTCAACCATAAATGTATAGCTTTTCTTTTAGTTATCACCAAAGTAGACTATAACACATAGGTACAATTAATTGTCATATATAGAAATTATTCAAACATATATAACCAATTATCCACCAAATTAAACACAAGTCATCATCATAGACACAAGTTGTCACCACATATTATCCCCATATATTGCCAAACATCTGCCAGAATAAGCTCTCTTCCAAAGTTATACTTCTGCCAAGGTTATTTCGTCTGAACATAGACCATTTGTTCTTCTATACAGAGCTAAATCATTGATGTGATTATATTTTAAACCAAGCACTTAAAGCATTGATATATATAATATATATATAATATATAATATCATATAATATATATATTATATATATATATATATAATATTTATATAGATGATTATTATAACTAATAGATTTTATTATGCCCAACCCTACACATACGGTCATCCACATGACCATTGTAATGATACCATGGCATTAATATTTGAACCGAGGTCCATATGAGCATTGTAATGAGTCCATGCATTTAAGGTTTGAGTCGAGGTGATCAGATGCTCAATGTTTAGCTCAAAAATCAAAGTTCTTAGAATCACTTGAAACCTTAATGACCACGCCCGTCTTGACGATACAATCCCAACACAACTCGTTTCACTCAAAATTGAGCTCGTATGAGGAAGATATCACGTTCTGTCCGCTTTGCCAAACAAATTAATTTTTGAAAAAAAAGGTACAGTCACTGCATAGTCAGCAGTCTGTACTGCTGACATGGCAGGTGACTGGGAAGGGTCAAATATGGTCAATGTCTAGTAAATACTTGCCAAGTGGTGCATTGTAGTTGGGTAATGGTGTGGTGATGTGGCTTGTTTTCATTGGATGAAGGATGAACCAATGAGGAGGGGAAAAGTGGCAACCCTGGAGGCCACTGCATGTCCCTTCCCAAATGTCGGCATTATTGGCGTGCTACAACAAAATGATGGGCAAGTCAGTGGAGTCGAACCTGCATCCTCACCCGTATAAACCTCAGGCCTAACCATTCTACCGCAGCTTCAAGTCTTAACGTTCAATGGTCGCATATTGTATACAATATGTTAACCATTGGTGGTTGGGGGGAGGAGGGAGCTAGATCCATAGGCCAACCCCCTCCCATCTGACCATTACCACAAAACTGGTGGTCAACATAAAATAGTAATGACTAGCATAACCATTGGCATTTATCGCTCATACGTGACCACTACAGCAGAACTGCTAGACTAACGGTTTACTAACAGTCCCCCCAAACTCGGCGATAACTCCAAATTTAGTGGAGTTAAGTAGAGTTCCTCTAGTTTTAGCGAAGTTTTACTGAGAGAAATTGATTTTTCCATAACTTTTGCAAAACTCGATCAAGTTGGGATGAGGAAAAGGCATTCCTAGATGATTTTGATGTTCTAAGCACATTGAAGTAGGTTTTAGGAGAAGTAGAGAATTGTAAACAACACATTTTCCATTTTGAGCTAATAGAGAGGCCCAAACCACGGAAGCTGGACTAATGAGATGTAGCCAAGGAGGGGTGAACTCCTTCATCAAAACATTGTGTTAAGTGTTCATTTTGATGGTTTTCTATACATTTTTTTTGTTGATGTCAAACACTTTACATTCATGCTATTTTTCTCATGAATTTGACATAAAACTTGACAAAATTAACCTGTTACATTCACAAACACCATAAAAGAAACCTATGCACATGAAGCAAATGATAACCAATTATTTTTAATTCTGAAGTAGAAATTAGCACAACAAAACTAACATTCAACAAAAAATCAAGTTGGTATTAGAGAAAAGGTTTATTTTCTTGAGTTTTGTGCAAGTAGGGTTTTAATGGTTGCAAATTTGTGATGCTTATAAGGTTAAAATTGCAGGGAGGAGAAGGGAAACTATTGGTTGCAACTCTTGAGGTAATGCCCAGAAGAAGGAGAGCCATAAGGTCACAATCTCCACCCAAAGTTCCAATCCCAGCTGCACTTGAAGCACCTCAAGTTTTACCTTCAATTGAGATTGAGGAGGTACAAGCAATACCAAAAGTTGAGCTTGAAATCAAATCCATCATGTCTGGAACAAGAGAGATTGAAGGTATTTCAGAAGAGGAAGCATTCAAGAAATATTTCTATGACTTAACTGACATGGTTAAAGTCCTTTATGAAGAGAGGAATACTAGAATGGATGGAGAGATTTCTAAGTCCCCACATGGAGAGGGAAGCTCAGGAGATTAAAAATATGAGAAGAAGGATTCAAAGGGTAGTGGAGGAAAGCCTCCTCCATCTCCACCATCTTCATATTTCTCATCATCTTCATCATCCTCATCATCTCAAATAGCATCATCTTCCACTTCCACCACAAAAACTGTTCATACACATTCAAAAACCCCAAAGGAAAAATCTCCTTTACTTAAATTGGACATTAAGTTTGAAATTCCCATGTACAATGGTGAGGTAAATGCAGAAAAGTTAGACAATTGGATTCGACAATTGGAGGTTTTTTGCAAAATTCAAAACCTTCAAGAAGATGACATTAAGATCGAGTTGGCTTCATTGAGGCTAGAAGGAGAAACACTTGTTTGGTGGGAAGAAAAAACTCAATAATAAATGCGAATTCATGGTAAGATATCCATTCTTGGGTTGAATTTGTTTCTACAATCAAAATATAGTTTTATCCTTTAGCCTATATGTAAAAATCCATTATGAGTTGGCAAAATTTTAGGCAACTCAAAGGCTAAACAGTTCAAGACTATACCCAGGAGTTTAAGAAGAGGGCTTTGTTGTTAGGAGTAAATTTGAATTCCCAAGATACATTGTTGAAATATATTGGGGGTTTACATTCCTACTTAAAACGTACTATCCTTATGTTCAATCCAAGCAATTTAGATGAGGTATGTGTGCAAGCCATGCACCTTGAAGCAAGAGGAAAGAACATTTAGGAAGAGGGTATTAAGAAGAAGCCATTCATGGGTAAGGAGAAAGAGAAGGGTGGAATATGGAAGGGAAAGAAGAATGTAAGTGTGAAGAAATAAGGGGAGAAAACTATGTGCCAACATTGTTCCAAAGCAGGCCATGATGAAACCCATTGTTGGAAATTACATGTTGAACTAAGGCCTAAGAAACCAAACAATAAGGGAAAACAAAAGACAACATCTAGCACACAACATGAACTTGGATCATATTCTAGTGATGAGACCAAGATTTCAGCCATGGTCACAAAAGGAAAAGAGGCTATTGCAAGCAATAGTTCCTCACATAGTCGCAACAACACTCCAAATGAATAATCAAGGATAGAGTTGTTCCATGTAAGGGTAATCTCAAATCATAAAAAGGTTGATGCATTATTTGATAGTGGGTCACAATCAAACTTAATTTAAGAAGACTTGGTCAAAAATATAAACCTTGAAACTATACCTCATCACAAGTCATATCCCTTGGGTTGGATAGTCAATGATGCAAATTTACAAGTTACAAGGAAATGCTTATTTAGGTTTTCCATTACTAAAAAATTCATTGATGAAGTTGAGTTAGATGTAGTTCCACTTGAAATCGCAGGAATAATTTTGGGAAGTCCTTATTTGTATGATAGTAAAGAATTATTTTATTGCCATGATAAAAAATATCTATTGCACAAGGATGGAGTGGAGTACATTGTGAGAGCCCATCGCAAAAAGCTAAACATTTCTTTGGTTAATGCAGGGCAGATGAAGAGACTAGTAAATGCAAGTAAAAATTTTGTGCTTCTCATGATCAAGAAAAAGAATGATATTGATTATGAATCTTTTGAAGGTTGTGATGATAAATTAAAATCTGATTTGTTTGAGTGGTAAGCAAGCATGGCAAGATGTTTCAGGAACCAAAGGGGTTATCTCCCAAGAGGGGAATTCAGCGTGAGATACAGCTACAACAGGATGTTCCACTTCCAAACATTGGCATGTATCGCATGTCGATTATGGAGAGCATGGAAATAAAAAAGAAAATTCAAGAATTTCTGAACAAAGGTATCATACGCCCATCTACTTCGCAATGTGGTTCACCCATTGTCTTGGTGCCAAATAAGGATGGGACTTGCTGCATGTGTGTGGATTCCCATGAACTGAATAAAATGATGGTAAAAAATTGCTATCCACTCCCAAGAATTGATGATTTTATTGATCAATTGAGGTATGCAAAGTATTTCACTAATTTAGACTTATGAACTGGTTATCATCAAGTTAGAATAGCTGAAGAGGACATTTGAAAAACTGCATTTAAAACTAAACAAGGATTGTTTGAGTGATTTGTTATGCCTTTCAGTCTTACAAATGCTCCAGCTACTTTCATGAGATTTATGAATGATGTATTGAGACCATTTATAGATGATTTTTTCATTGTTTACTTAGATGATATTCTCATATTCAGCAAATCTAGAGAGGAACATGTCATGCATGTGAACAAAGTACTTGATGTCTTGAGAAAAGAACAATTGCTTTTAAAGATGTCAAAGTGTGAATTTGGAAAGACTTCTTTAGTGTATTTGGGACACATTGTTAGAGGAGGTGAGCTGAAGATAGACCCCTCTAAGGTTGAGGTCATTTTGAATTTTCCTAAGCCCAATGCGATTACAGAGGTAAGAAGCTTTCTAGGGGCAACACAATATTGAAGGAAATTTATTGTTAATTTTTCTCTCATTGTAGCACCACTACATGCATTGACTAGTGTTAAGAGAATCTTCCAATGGGGAGATTTACAACATAAAACATTTGATTCTTTAAAACAAAATATCAGTTCAACATCGGTATTGGCTCTTCAGGATCTTAGATATCCATTTGAGATTCAAATGGATGCTAGTGACTACACCATGGGAGAAGTTCTTATGCAACATGGTAAGCCCATTTCATTTCATTCTGAATTTTTTTAATGTTGTTGTGACTAACTATCCTACTTATGACAAAGAACTTTACGCATTGGTACAAAGTGTCAAAAAATGGAAACATTACTTGATGGGTAAGGAGACCTTTATCCATACCGACCATCAATCATTGCAGTACTTATAGTCACAGTCAAAGTTGCAACAATCATGACACTTTAGATGGATGGGTTTTCTACAACAGTTTCATTTGGTTATCAAGTACAAAAAGGGAATCTACAATAAGGTAGCTAATATGCTTTTTAGGCCTATTGTAAATTCATTTGTTATACTCAAGCACAATTCTATTTTACAAGAAAGTTACAGTGAGCAATATGCATATGATAATGAATTTCAAGATGTGTATGCAAGCTTGAGGCAAGGAAACCAAATTGAATGTTGGATCAGGTGCACAACAAAATTAAATAAACACAGAATTAACACAGCAGAAGATCAAACACATAAAACACAGCTATTAACGTGGTTCACCCAACCAATCTGGGCTACGTCCACCAAACATAGGCATCAGGAATATATTAATCAAAATTTGGAGATTACATCAATGAAACTCTCACTCTCTATCCCAGCTATCCGTATGACAACCTATTTTATAGTAGAGAGAATCTAACTGCTCTCACATCAAATTTAGGATGCATTAATTTGCTCCCAACAACCTGGGGATAATCCAGCAACAGATTTCCTATTGTTGTCACCTACAGAGATTTCTGCCTATTTTAGTTTAAACAGAAAATCTCAACACATAGGCATCGACAATCTTTATTATCAAATAGGAGATTTAAAAAATTAATCAATTCCTCACAAACTCTCTCAAAAAACAATCCGTATGAATACCTGTTTTATAGCTAGGAGAATCTAACCGCCTCATAAATCCTCTCACATCAAATATAGGATGCATTAACTCTCTCCCAACAGCCTGGAGCTAATCTAGCAACAAATTCCTATTGTTGTCACCTACTGAGATTTTTGCCTATTTTATTTAAAACAGAAAATCTCAACAATTAGAATTTGGCCAACAACCTACAACTGTGTTTTCCACTCACTACATAGCAACAAAAAGAGCCCTAACTTAATCGAAAGAATAGGAACAAAATGATTGGAGGCAATCAAAGAAGAAAATGTCCATTTCATTTAGCAAGTCATGGATACAAAGAGTAGAAAATACATTTACTGGGGTCTGAACCGCTCTAATAAACAGATAATAGTTTTGACCCAGAAAGTTGGACATCCTACATGGTGCCCATTTTTTTGGCATAAAAATGTGGAATATTTCAACATTATAGAAAGAAGCATAAACACCATTAGAAGACAATGAGTGAGAGGATGTATTGAAATAGAAAAATTTAACTATTCAAGGCAGCACCCCACTTTCAAGGAGCATAGGTTACAGAGGGACTAGAATTACACTTGGACTAACTGAATACAAATCAAAGAGAATGTAGCAACTCAACTAAATCTATGCTACATGTAAGAATAATGGCGTAGGTTTAGACCGTAGTGTATATGGTACTTCTAATTGGAACAATATGATATTACAATGTAAATAATCAGCATAGGTGAGTAATTTTTCTGGGATAGTATAGTATACGTGAGGGATCAAGACATAATGGATTCATTACATTACACTACACTGGAGAAATTAAACAATAGTAGAATGAAGATATTAACCAGTTTTATCATATCTCTTCACCCAAAATAAATGGAGGGCCTTAAAAGAAAAAATGAGAACCATGGCTAAAATGGAATGCATTAAAACTATGGACACATAATTAGTGGTTCACTGGTTTCTTTTGGAATTAGCCGGGGTATGGAATTCTGCAATGATAGTACCTAACAACTCATAATGAGGTGGTCAGGATAGGTGTTTCCAAAATTAAAGCATGCCTCACCGGGATCATCCACGTTTCAATTAAGTTTTGGAATAAATATTCTATTCACATTTTATATGAAATTTTGGAACTGGAAGATTTGAGGGTATGGCACTTAAGTCTGTCGGCCTTTTGTAAATTTACAACTGTACAGTTCAGCCAAAACTTACTCAATGGACAAGAAAAATTATTCTACACTAACCTCTAACGGTAGGTCTGAGGTGGCTCTAGGTTTCTCGAATTCGTGGAGCTTGTCTAAAATTTCAGTAGAAATACTTATTATAATTTATTTATCTCCAACTATGTTCTCAAATCATATGCAAAATAGTTAGGTTGGAAATTTGCTAATAGTCGAGTCTAGTTTCCTAGGAAACATGGAAAACAACCATAATTCGTGTCGTATCAAATTTAAGAAAGTTCCTCCTGGTCAATCTTCTATCTGGAGTTCACCTAAACCATTTCCAAATACACGAGGACTTGCATCAATTGACTCCTCCGTTGGAAAGTCTTGACCATGAGTTGGTTTCTTTTGTTTTCCAGTGATATGGTTCCGCACTTCAGAAAATGTATAAGCCATTCATTTAGTATCAAGCCTTTTCAGGTAAGTAACTTCAACGAAGACTTCCTAGATACAAAATTTTGATCAAATGACAATAGCATGAATCTTATCTCTATCATTGATTCAAAGGTTGGCATAATATATTAATTGGAACTAAGCCACAAAGTCTAGTTAACAATTTATGTTTCCAAAAATCATTTGACTTAGAAATATGTAACATCTGAAAAGGTCAGCCTCCCATATTTACGTAGCTATTCTGTTAACCTAAATTTCCATAGGAATGCTTTGTTATTTAGTGTTTAAAATTAGTAACTTACTAAATCTCTAGTTCATTGCTGATGTAGAAAGAACACAATAACTATGCTTCCAGAAATTTATATGGGTTAATACAATAAGTAACAAAACTATATCCGTGCAAGAAACAACATAGCATTGCACTATAAACTCCCATCTCAAACAACAACGAGGAGCTTTAGCTAATAGGTTAGCAGTCAAGTAAAGAGAGACTTACCTCCTAGTTTCTTGAAGGACATTTGTAGCTTATTAGAGGTGAATTCTTGTAAACGTATAAGGACACATAAGGTATGCAAAAAATATGAACAACATCCCCCGTGATTAACATTGAACTTTGCTAATAAATTATGAAAAAATTGTAGTTTAAGGTAAAACATAAGTAAACAACTAAGCCAAGTGATCGAATCATTGTGCCACATAATATTTGCAAGCATAATGTGCAGTTTGTATCAACTATCCACTCCACATAAGTCTTTACCTGTAACCCACCATCATACCAAAATAACATGCCATCGGCCATTATACTATAGAGCATCCCTAGAAGAAGCCTAAATGATGCAGGAGCATCTAGCTCAAGTAGGGCATGGTTGTTAATTGTCTCATGCCAACAGTTGACTTTTTTATTGGTTTTGTTTAGTGGCTATCTCAGCCAGTGTTTAGAGTTTGTTAATCACTTGTTTTTATTTTCGTTTTATTTTATACTTAAGTTTGTTTTTAGTTTTACATCAAGAAAATGATAGTTACTTAAAACTACGAAATGTAACCACTAGGCAGTTTGCTAACTCTCTGCAACATGTAGAAAGAAAACACATCAATGTAATGAAAAGATCTATCATAGATTGAAGAAAAGAAAATAATAGAGAGAGAACAATATTTTTAACAAAGAAATATATATATATGCTTTCCTACAGTAAAAGAATCTCCTACAGAACCATTGGAAAATGATCAGTCTTTTTTTTACAAGTAAATAACCACTAAAGACTGTGCATTCTTTTTGTAAGCGAATAATTACATATGCACGATTGAAGTTGCACAGCAAGTAGAGCGTTCGGTTGCATAACCAGGCAAGTCCACTAAGATAAGTAAACCTTGACCAAGATAAGCTACAGGTAACAAACTATTTCATTATCATTTAATAACTTGCAAACAAGAAAGGAGTTTTTTATTATTAAAATATACATATATGCAAGTACAGTAGAAATCCTCTGTTCAGGAAATGGAATAGAACCAAAAAGTCTGACAGTCGATATACATGCCAGAAGGCCACAATAATTATAGTCATACATATATTTAATTACAAAGACTGCTACAGGCTCAGAGCCATAAATAGGCAGAACATAACCCTCCTGAGCATAGAACAAAGAACAAACTAGAAGCACATATCCGCAAAAGAGCTAGGGAACGACACTACATGATTTTGGGTGCAAGAGGTTGAATTTGGGCACAAGAAACTCTGCAACGGGACTGCGAGTAGCCACCTACAGTCACCCGCTGACGAATGTTAGTGACAGAAAAGTGCGAAGAAGCAAAAACTGAAAGAATAGGTTGTGGAAGAATAGACTTACGAGAGGAGTGCACCAACCGAGGCCAACCGAGGGTTGCATTACAAAGGTCGCAGCTAAGGAGTTGCCCGCTGTAACAAGGAGAAACAATGTTAGTGTCTGCAGAATAATGGGAGAGAAATAGCTAGCAAGGATAAATAACCTACCTATCAGACCAGTGTCGAGAACCAGCCGGAGAGCCGAGTTGCTCCATAGCACAACCTGCAAATGGGACAAACAGATTTTTAGCTGAAGGATGACTGCGTAAAACAAGTAAACAAAGGACGAACTCAACAACAGTAACATCAACAAAAATTGCAAAGAGTGGACAGTAAAAACCTTCCAAGCTTTGAACCAGGGTTTCACAAAACCCACAAGATTTTCCACCGACAGAGCAGAGAAAACCTAGAGGAGCTGAGGCGCTGAGCCAAAATCAGAGCAAATGTTCCATTTGCACGCCCAGAACCCACCATACAATACTAGAACGAGGATTGGGAAACGAAACTAACAGAGCCAACCTTCAATGCTCAACAACCAGTAGCAAGTTTACAAATCCTCAGCCAGGACAGAGCAGAGACCCAAAGTGACGGAGCAAACCCTCAAAATGAGATAAGTTAGTGTTTCAACTAATTGAAAGAGCAGAAGGGGAACAGAGAATGAGGATAGGACACTTGTCCTCATCACACAGGATCACGACAATCACACCATACAACAACCGTAGAATAAATCATATAAATCAAAACTCAATCAATTAAGGTTGTACTTAAAGGTGCCACTTTATTTCAGTTTTGGTTAATCATTAATTACAGTTTGTCAACACTTTATCCGAGGGCTCGAGGTTGGGCCCATTAAATTTGGTATCAGAGTAGGTTATTTAATTTAGTTTTCTCATAAAATGGAAGTCGAAAGAAGAGGACATGGCAGAGAAAATCGATGAGCAGTAGATGAAGGATTGAGGGAAGAGATTCAAATTTTGAATGCTCACCTAGAAGCAGTGGAAGCAGGAAGGAGAAGAGAGAAAGATGTAGGAGATGACAATGAAGAGGAAACTGCCATTGTGCAGGAGGGAGCAGATGGAGAAGGAGCTGAACTCAGACTGTTGAGGTCAGTTTTAATGGCTAGCATTAAGCCAAAACCAGAGATTTCAATCTATGATGGAAGCTTGTCCACAGAAGTGTTGTTGGACTGGGTCATTGAATTGGATAAATATTTTGAGTGTGAGGAGGTTAGGGAAGATAAAAGAGTTAAATTTGTTGCCACTAAGTTGAAAGGACATGCAGCCTTATGGTGGGACAATGTCCAGGAAGACAGGAGAAGGTTGAATAAGTAGCATATCGCGAAGTGGTCCAGAATGATCACCAAACTAAAGGGTAAATTTTTACCCAAACATTACCAGATTGCTCTGCATCGACAAGTACAAAATTTGAGCTAGAGAGGGATGACGATGAAGGAATACACTGAGGAATTCTATCGGGTGAATCTGAGAGTTGGTTATACTGAAGACACCCTAGAAAAAATAGCAAGGTGTGTAAATGGCTTGAGGTTTGAGAGATTGGACGAGATAAGTATTCTTTCCCAGAAGACCATAGAGGAAGCATATCAGAGTGTCCTAAAGGCAGAGGAAAAGATCACAAGGAAACAGGATGCCAAGAGAGGATGAGGAATTGGTAGAGGAAAAGGAGAGTCATTTGGCAGAGGAAGAACTGCCAACAACAATGAAGAGGGAAGCAGCTCAAAAACCTCAAGGATAGCAGAAAAGGAGGGTAGTACTAGAGGAGGAAGGCCATACCATAGAGGAAGGGGAAATGGTAGAGGAAGAGGAGTTGCCTACCAGTGCTACAAGTGCCAAAAGTGGGGGCACAGATCCTTTGAATGCCCGAAGGGTGAGCAAGCTGGAGCAAGGGGAGCGTATGTTTCCCAAACAGAGGAAGCGGAGGCACCACCTCAAGAGGTAGAGAATGTGCCAGAGACAAGGGAGGCCTTAGTTTTAAATAAGGTATTGCTGAAACCAACAAAGGAGACAGTTGAGCAAGCCTAAAGGAAGGCATTGTTTTGGACTTTTTGTAAGTCACATGGAAAATGCTGCAAGCTTATTATCAACAGTGGGAGCACTGATAATCTAGTAGCCACAGAGATGGTGGATAAGTTTGGTTTGAAAAGATTAAAGCACCCTACTCCTTACAAGGCGTCGTGGCTACATAAAGGGAATCAACTATTAGTGGATGAACAGTGCGAGGTTGACTTCCATATTGGTAAATATCGGGACAAGGTAATTTGTGATGTTATGCCTATGGATGTGTGCCATATACTGCTAGGAAGACCATGGTAGTATGACAGAAAAGTAGTTCATGATGGAATGACAAACAGTTACAAGTTTTTCAGGGATGGGATCAAGCACACAATTGTACCCATCAAGGAGGAAGAAACAACAGAAACTAGTGGAGTCAAAGCATTACTGGTGGGAGGTAAGGAATTTTCAAAACAGATCGAAGACAATGAAATAAAATATGTTATTGTGAGGAGGCCGAAAATAGTGTTATTACACACTGAAATTGCATATTTGCCTAAAGAAATTCAGGATATGTTGCAAGAGTTCAGAAACATTGTGGTGGATGATTTGCCCAACAAACTGCCTCCTAAGAGAAGTATCAGTCATCACATAGATTTTATACCTGGAGCTAGTTTGCCGAACAAGGTTGCGTATCGAATGAGTCCTAAGGACAATGAGGAGATCAGAAAATAGGTACAGGAATTGGTAGATAACGGGTTGATAAGGGAGAGCTTAAGTCCCTGTGTAGTTCTGACAGTTTTAGCTCCCAAGAAAGGAGGAGAGTGGCAAATGTGCACAGATTCAAGGGCCACCAATAAGATTACCATCACGTAAAAGTTCCCATTGCCACGAATGGATGACATGATGGACTTCTTAATTGGAGCAACGTGTTTCTCAAAAATCAATATGATGAGTGGATACCACCAGATCAGAATCAGAGAAGGGGATGAGTGGAAAACAACTTTCAAAGCAAATGAAGGTCTATATGACTGGTTGGTGATGCCATTCAAGTTAAGCAACACCCCTAGTACCTTTATGCGATTGATGAAAGAGATGTTGAAAGAATTTATTGGGAAGTTCGTGATTGTATATCTGGATGATATACAGATTTTCAGTAAAACCAAAGAGGAACATTTTCAACATGTTCGAAGTGTGCTGGAGAAATTGCAGCAAAACAAGTTGCTGATAAACTTGAAAAAATGTTCTTTTCTTCAAAGGGAATTAGTTTATTTGGGTTTTGTGATTGCAGAAAATGAGTTGAAGATGGACCCAGAGAAAATTGCAGCTATCATTAGCTGGCCATCTCCAAAACATTTTGTTTCAAGTTCATAGTTTTCATGGTTGGAAAGTTTCTATCGTAAGTTCATAAGGAATTTAGTGAAATCTGTGCACCTATGCTAGACACAATAAAAAAGGCAAGTCAGCCTTTCCGTTGGATTGAAGTGGTAGAGAAAAGCTTCCAGGTATTCAAGAAGAAGATCATTGAAAGGCCAATCTTGAGATTTCCTTATTTTAACAACCTTTTTCAAGTACGTTGTGATGCTAGTGGTATGGCCATTGGGGCCATACTCAGCGAGGAAGACAAACCTGTTGCTTATTTCAGTGAAAAACAGAATGAAAGCAGGCAAAAGTACTCATCTTATGACAAGGAGTTCTATGTTGTCGTCCAATCATTGAAGCATTGGAGACACTACTTGCTAGCTAATGAATTTGTTTTATTTTCTGATAATTCTGCATTGCAGTATGTGATGCATAAACATAAAATAAACCACAAGCATGCAAAGTGGGTTGAGTACTTGCAGAGCTTCAAGTTTGTATTGAAGCATATTAGTGGATAGGCCAACAAGGTAGCAGATGGATTGAGCAAGAGAGCTTTGCTCCTATAGGATATCATGATACAAGTGCTGGGTTTTGAACACCTGAAAGACTTGTATTAGATAGATGTGGATTTCAAGGAGGCTTATGAAGCCTGCTAGAACCCTGTGTTGAGGAATAACAGTCCATGGCTAGACTATAACTTATAGGAGAAGTTGTTATTTGATGGAGGACAACTATGTATTCCCGACTGTTCGATGAGGGAGAACATCGTCTGGGAGAAGCACAACAGAGGTCTAGCCGGACATTTCGGTGTTGACAAAACCTTGGATCAGCTTAGTCACTTTTATTACTGGCCGAAGATGAGAAGACATGTGCAGCGATTTGTAACTAGGTGTAAAGTGTGTCAGTTAGCGAAAGGACATAGCCAGAATACGGGGCTCTACACACCACTGCCTATTCCAAGTAGACTTTGGGACACATTCAGCTTGGACTTCGTTTTGGGTCTACCAAGAACGCAACGTGGTTATGATTCCATTATGGTAGTAGTGGATCGGTTTTCTAAAATGGCACATTTCATTCCATGTAAAAAAACTAGTGATGCCACTCATGTAGCACACTTGTTTTTCACAAAGATTTTCAGGCTGTACGGTTTGCCTACGCCTATTATTTCTGACCAGGATGTGAAATTCACAAGACATTTCTAGTGCACCCTATGGAAGAAGCTGGACACATGGCTAAATTTCAGTTCCACTTATCACCCACAGATTGATGGACAAACTGATGTGGTAAACAAAAGCTTGGGAAACCTACTACGAAGCTTGATTGGAGAAAATTCACGGATGTGGGATCTAGGCGGAGTTCTCTTACAACGATTCACTGAATCGACGTACAGGGCACAATGCTTTTTAGATCTTGTATGGCATGCATCCTTGCAAATTGCAGGAGCTACGAGATCTTGGACACTTAGAGAGAAAGAGTGTTGACAGGGAGGACTTCACCAAAGCAATGACTAACTTACATGAGCAGGTAAAGATGAAATTGCAAGACAACAGTGATAAGCATAAACAATAGGTAGATCTAAAATGACGATATGTACAATTTATTATGGGGGATGAAGTCCTTGCACATTTACACAGGAAAAGGTTCCCAAAAGGTGAGTATAATAAGTTGAAGTTTAAAAAAATTGGTCCTTGTAAAAGCTTACGCAAATTATCTGCAAATGCCTATGAAGTACACCTACCTTCGGGAATAGGCATGTCGCCTATTTTTAACATGGCGGATTTGTTTCCATACACTACGAATCCTAAAGACGACAGTTCGGCACAGCCAAATCAGGATACCCAGACAGGAGGAGATACTTGGTTGAGACAAATTCGTTCATCACAACCCCTTGAGATCGAGATAATCCTTGATACACGGGTAGCCAGGCGAACTCGCAGGAAATAATACCTACAATACTTGGTCAAATGGAAAAATCACCCTATTGAGGACAATACATGGCTTGATGCAAATCAGATACAACGCACAATGTATTCAGTTGAGGAGCTCATGGATAGGAGCCATGATTTTTCACCTACCCTGGGAGCCTGATGCAGGAGCATATAGCTAGAGTAGGGCATGGTTGTTAATTGTCTCATGCCAGTGGTTGAAATTTTTTATTGGTTTTGTTTAGTGGCTCTTTCAGCCAGTGTTTAGATTTTGCTAATCACTCGTTTTTATTTTCGTTTTATTTTATACTTAATTTTGTTTTTAGTTTTACATCAAGAAAAAGACAGTTACTTAAAAATACGAAATGTAACTACTATGCAGTTTGCTAACTGTAAGAAACATGTAGAAAGAAAACACATCAATGTAATGAAAATATCTATCATAGATTGAAGAAAAGAAAATAATAGAGAGAGAACAATATTTTTAATAGAGAAATATATATATGCTTTCCTACAGTAAAAGAATCTCCTATAGAACCATTGGAAAATGTTCATTATTTTTTTTTACATGTAAATAACCACTAAATACTATTCATTCTTTTTGTAAGTGAATAATTACATATGCGCAATTGAAGTTCCACAGCAAGCAGAGTGTTCGGTTGCATAACCAGGCAAGTCCACAAATACAAGTAAACCTTGACCAAGATAATCTACAGATAACAAACTATTTCATTATCATTTAATAACTTGCAAATAGGAAAGGAGTTTTTAATTAAAATATACATATACGCAAGTACAGTAGAAACCCTCTGTTTAGGAAATGGAATAGAACCAAAAAGTCTGACAGTCAATATATATGCCTGAAGACGACAATAATTATAGTAATACATATATTTAGTTACAAAGACCGCTACATACTCAGAGCCATAAACCGGTAGACCATAAACCTCTTGAGCATAGAAGAAAGAACAAACTGAAAGCACATATCCACAAAAGAACCAGGGAACGACACTACCCGATTTTGGGTGCAGGAGGCCGAATTTGGGCACAAGAACCTCCACAACGGGACTAAGAGCAGCCACCTATAGTCACCCACCGGCGAATGTTAGTGACAAAAAAGTGCAAAGAAACAAAAACTGAAAGAACAAGTTGTAGAAGAATAGACTTACTAGAGGAGTAAACCAATAGAGGCCAACCGAGGGTTGCATTGCAAAGGTCGCGGCTAAGGAGTTGCCAGCTGTAACAAGAAGCAACAATGCCAGTGTCTGTAGAAATGGGAGAGAAATAGCCAGCAAGGAGAAAGAACCTACCTATCAAACCAGTGTCAAGAACCAGTCAGAGAGCCAAGCCGCTCCATAGCGCAACCTGCAAATGGGACAAACAGAGTTTTAGCTTAAGGATGACTGTGTAAAACACGTAAACAAAGGATGAACTCAACAATAGTAACATCAAAAAAAAATTGCAGAGAGTGGACAATAAAATCCTTCCATGTCTCAAACCAGGGTTTCACAAAACCGACAAGATTTTATGCTGATAGAATAGAGAAAACTTAGAGGAGCCAAAGCATCAAGCCAGAAATAGAGAAAATGTTCCATTTGCATGCCCAGAACCCACCATACAATACCAGAATGAGTATGAGGAAACGAAACTGATAGAGCCAACCTTCAATGCTCAACAACCAACAACAAGTTTACAAACCCTCAGCCAGGATGGAGCAGAGACCCAAAGAAACGGACCAAACCCTCGAAATGAGACAAGTTAGGGTTTTGACTAATTGAAAGAGTGGGAGGGGAATAGAGAAAGAGGATAGGACACTTGTTCTCATCAAACAAGATCACGACAATCACACCATACAACACCCATAGATTAAATCATATAAATCAAAACTCAATCAAAAAAGGTTGTACTTAAAGGTGCCACTTTATTTCAGTTTTGGTTAATCATTAATTACAGTTTGTCAACAATTTATCCGAGGGCTGGAGGCTGGGCCAGTCGCTAAAGGAACCTATTGGACATAAATTCAGAACTGAACAAAACATTTTAAAGAAAAAAAATTCCAGTGTAAGTCAATGTATCAATGGTAATGTGGAAGAACCCAAGAACATCTCTCTTCTTTCTATTAAATTTTTATGTCGATAGGGGTCACCCTATTAGAATTGGCCACTTTAACTTTTTTGCTAATTAATTTTTTTGATTCGATGGTATAAATTGAAAGATGCGAGTGGTGGGCCCCAGTATTACAGCAATGATGCTTCAACTCCTGGGATTCCCTTCTTTACTTTTATCAACCCGGTTGTTCGTAACAAACTTGGAAGCGACGGTGCTATATGCACAAATACTAGCTCTTGCCGCGACTATCACTTGATCAGCTGGAACAAGTCTGCTAGGAGCTTAAGCCAACTTCTAGGAGCTCTTAGAAGAAGCTTTTAACTGTGATGGATGAAGTATAACTCAAAAGAGGCTAGTCTACTTGTAGAAAGAAGCCAAAAGCTGAAAAGAAACGCAAACCCTAGTTTTACCGACTAGCCTTACTGGTGCAAGAAAAGAGATGAAAGTGGTGGAAATAGATGCCATTGACTCTTGGAAAGGTAAAATGCATGTGAATAAGCTACTTCTGAAGAGAAATATGGAAAAAACATCTTTTTGCATTTTTGAGTAATTTTGCAGAATTATTATGCATGTGCTTTAACTATTTTTCACTGTGCAAAGGTTGATTGGTGAAAGGAAATGGAATGGGCACTTGCAGGAGGTTGGGAAGGTGAGAAGAGGGCCTAAGGGGTCCCTATCACCCTTCCAGAGAGTTTCACATTGATCAGTCTCAAAAAATCGCTCTTGTGAACTTTTACAGGAAGTCTGTAGGGGTTCTACAAGATGTTCTACATGATGTTCCGAAAGAGGATTTTTGAGGGTTGATGGTGGAAAAATGGTGGAAAAGTGGAAATGGAAGATGGATAAGGATGTGAAGGGGTCTAGGACCTAGTGAATGAAGCCAAGGAGTGAGTAAGGTGGTTGGAGTTGTTCAAGGATGGAGGAAGCGATGTTGCACAAAAATGTAGAAATTAGGGCAAATTGGAAAAGTGTGGCAAATGAAGGGAAGGAATATTGGATTAGGGGTTGGAGCTGGTTGTATGATGGAAGAAGGGTAGGCAAGGAGGTATCACCGGCGTTCTGCACACTATTTTCCAAAACTGACCAAACAAAGACTATGCAAACCAAAGATCTAGCTATTTTGACCTAATTTGACCTAGAAACCAACAACCATGATGAACATAAATTTATTGGTAGAAAATCATGTAAGATAACTATGAAAAAAAACAAAAACGGATCTAAGCATGTAAGCACAGCTGGTACCAACTTTTGCAACTAAGAATCTAACACTAGCAATTGCATGAAGAGGCAAAAACAATGTTTTTGTGGCAGCAAGTATGCCTTGGTCTCAGCGCATGGTCCCAAGGAGGGAGAGATGAGATCAAGGATTTCTTGGTGTCCTTTTTGTAGGTCTTTCCTTTACCAAACTGTCAAATCAACCTAAAGCGTGAAAGGCTATTTCAATCATCAAAAATGACCTAAGTAAACAAAGCGAGATTTTAATCTAAATAGCAGAAATTATTTTATGAATGCAACAAAAACACATAAAGGTACACAAAGGAGGTACTGGCACTTGGGTTGGGCCCAACCCTAAGAACTATAGCCTCCTATGAAAGATTAGAGTTGGTGCAAAGTTGGATTCATCTTTATTGATCAGAAAATAATAGTTACATCCAAAAAACTGTCTATAAGAAAAAGCTTGAAAATGTGTTGATACAGAGCTGCACTAAAGTGCGAAAATAGACTAACAAAATGTCTAACCTACTAACTAAAATCTAACTAACATCTGACTAAAAACTGACTAACTGAACTGAGGCCCTAAGCCTTCTTATTTATACAAATTGAAGACCTCACCAGCCCTCCTAAACTTTAGGAACCCGGTTGCCAAAATTTGTAGTTAACAACAGTCCTACTTGACTTGCTTGGCTGCCCCTTGTGCTCCAAGCTCTTGATGGAGAATTTGAGGTAAGGGCTCATAAATGAAGGGGACACCTTCCTACAAATCCTCTCCTTTGTTCTTCCATGAATTTGGCTGCCAAGTGCTCATTAAACCTTTGATTTTGTCTCAAAATTGACCAAAAATCTGCATAAAGCACACATTAGACATTTTGGCATAATGACTAACCCAATTCACTCTATTAGCATAAATGTAATAAAAAAACATGCAATAAACTAATGAGAATTGTGGATTAAGCCGAATTATGAGGCTAAATGAGCCCATATAATTACCCATTTCTGGGGCTCATCATCACCCCCTATTGAAGGTGTTGCTCATCCTCTGAGTAACTAATCCATCTCGTCATCCCGGATGGCCCTAGTGGCCTTCCTATCATCCCAAGCTTCTGAAGTGGTTTGTTCATGTGTGTCATAAAATTCTGCCTTCTTGTCCATGTCCTTCCACTACTCCTCCTATTTGCTTGTTTGAATTCTTGTGCTTTTCTTGGCCTTAAAATACATGGAGGCCTGCCTTTTCTTCTTTTCTTTTTGTTTTTTAGATGTGCTAAATGCAGCAAGCACAGTTGTTGCTTCCCTTGCCAACATTTTAGGGGATTTCTCTTTCTGCTGTTCTTTTTCTTCACTTCTTGTAGAAATATTTATGCCTCGTATTTCTGCTTGTGTCCCTAATATCTCAAGGTGTGTCTCTTCTTCCTTTTTTTCTTCTTTTTTCTTCTCTACCTCTGTTAGCTTTGCTTTCTCACGCTCTGTTTTGGTTTTCTTCTCATCTTGTTTAGTTTTTGTCTTCTCTGCTTTAGTCTTTTACTTTTCTGTTTTGGGTCTTCCTTCTCATCTTCTGTTTTTATTTTCTCCTCTGTTTCAAGTTCTTATTTCTCCATTTTGGTCTTTTCCTCTTTTTCTATTTCCTCCTCATCTTCCCTTGCCATATTTCTAAAAATATCCCTATCATGATGTGCAGTGACTGATGGAAATGTTCAGATGAGGAGGGAGGAAACAAGCTTTCAAAACCAGAAATAGACAAATGGCTCAGCTTTATCTTTCTAGAATCATGAATTTCTCATGTTCTTCTTTTTCACAACATCAATTTGCAATTTTTTCTTCAAACTGTTTCCAACTTGAATTTGATTCTCGAGTTTTGAGAAAAATAAATACTTTTGACATAATACAGAATATTTATAACACAGTTTTTTTTCTTTCAGAGAGTGGACAGTCTTGCAAATTTGGTTTTTCATGGGTTGGCTTCTATGTTTGCATCCCCTTTTTTTAGAAGAATGTGAGAAAGAAAAAGGCAGATTTTGGATGCAGAGCAGAAAAACGGAGACACTGTGTAGAACTCAAAGAAGGGAAAAAAAACACGGCAGACATTTAAGCTTCACTTTCCTTTCTTTCAACCCAATACTATTTTCTAATCATTCACCTTATATAAATATATCATATGCAAAGCAGTTTCCCGAGCCTAACTCTTTTCAAGCTCGAATTTTGACAAAAATCTCAAATTTTCTGGCTGTAGAACTGCTCTCTGTCGTTCCTATAGAAATCTTCCTGTAGAATGAAATTTTGCTTCTTGTAGAGCCCGATAGGCGGGAGATTTTCAAAAAAGAAACAAGCAGAAATCTCTAAAATCAGGCAGAAATTTTGCAAAGGACCACTAGTTAGCTGCTCTGGAAGTGGTGGACGTGTACCCCAGTTGGGAACGTTGTGAATGCAAAATGAACAGAGGGTGGTGAATGTGTTAACTGAGCTATCTTTTAACTGCTGGTGTGATTCATGGTGAGGAGATGAGGTGGCTAGATGTACGTTGGCTTGATGCAGATTACAGTGCTGTTAGGAAACTGTATGTTGCTTGTCTGTAATCACTTCCTTCAATTACGTTGGAGTTTAAACAACCACCACTACCTGTTTTGAGTTTTCTTCCTAAGATGGCTGAGCACATGTGTCGATTGCACCCACCAAGCGCTGTTTGAACTAGACGAGACGTTGTCTGAACTGGGTGAGGGTGGCCAATTAGCTGGCCACCGATCTTGTTTAATCACAAGCATCTCATTGTCCACACAGTTCTTAAATTACATTCATGCAACAGAGGAACAGGTTTAGTCACGTACCGGGAAGTCGAATGCATTTGTTGTGAGGTGTTGTGACATTTCCTTCTACTGCATGCCTTTGTTTCTATGGATGCATGCTAGTCTGGTTGCTGATACATGGCTATTTTTCTTGTGCAGGTATTCTTTGGCTAGATCTAAGCTACAAGAGTCTGTTTCAACGTTCAAATTTGCACCCTCATGCTGCTGATGTTGGACCTTTACAGGATAACAACTTGTTTTCTCCATAGTTCCCAAAAAATAGATCGAATTGACCTGAAACTTTCTAAGCATGTTCCTATCATCATTATGCACCTCCCATAGCAAAATTGTGGTCAATGGATGCATAGATTTCTAGAAAAACTGGAAATGGCTGAAGGTGACAGAGGTCAATTTCTCGAAAACCATGCACTGGAATTGGCTGAAATTGCTTGGGAAGGTTACTATAATCCATATGTATTTCCCCATGAAACAAGTTTTGAAATGGATGCACAAATATGGAGAAAATGCAAAAATGGCTGAAGGTGATGGAGGCTGATTTCTTGGAAACTATGCACTAGAATTGGCTGAAATTGCTCGGGCATGTTGTCATCATCCCTATACAACTCCCCATAAAACAATTTTGTAAATTAATGCAAGGTTTTCAAGTTAGGGAAAAAAAAATTCTGCTCTATGTATTTTTGTTTCAAAGCATTTTGCAGTTTTTTTTGCACATTAAGAAAAAATGAGCTTAGGTTATAATTCAGACTAGGAATTGATGGGAGAGAGGTTTGAATACTATAAGAGGATTTATGAACCCTTTATGAAGCTTCCATGTTCGCCAGATTGCTTTTTAAAATCCATTTCTAACTTTTTGTAATTTCTACAGGAACTTCTTGTAGAAAACACAGTTTTCAGAAAAGAAGCACAATGAGGTGGAAAAAATGATGGAGAAGGGTGAGGGATGGAAACAGGGATGTTTACAGGCCTCATAGATAGATTCTCAACCTTCGGGTCCTCTTCTGAGATCGACTTTGGCTTGTTTGTAGGTTCTATAGGAACTTCTTGTAGAAGACACATAACTTCCTATAGAAGGCGAAATCTCAGTCCGAATGAAACCAAATCTTGGGAAAGGGTAGTAGTCATGGAGGAATGGATTGTGAGAGATGCTTGCAGCCTAGTGCTAACCTTTGTCTTTATTTTGTGTGATCCTCCTAACCTGCAATGTCCTTCCTGCAACCTGCAATTATTCAACAGAACTATTTTTATTTTTCTCTTTTCTTCTTTCTTTTTCTCTTTTTTTTTTGAAAACAACTAGGGCACCTCTTGGAGGCTTTCACCCTAATTGCCTGCCCTAGGTGCCTCCAAGGGAGGTTTTCATGCAGGGATCTTATTCTTTTTTCTTTTCTCTTCTTTCCAACCCATTGACCGCCTCATGGAGGTTTTTAGTCAATGAGCCAATCTGAGGCGCCTCCGAGGAGGTTTTCACCTTAGATTTTTATTTTCCTCTTATTTTCATTTTTTATTTTTTATTTTTTATTTTTTCCCGCACTACCCTACTTGAGAAACAAAATCATTTTCAAGTATAAGAATACTTCCAATGGATCCATGTGCACATCGAAATTAGAGACAAAATGATGTGGAGGCTTGAAATGCATGCTTTGACTGGTATCCCGATTTCAGAGACCAAATGATTTGACTTTGAAGGGATCAAGCATAGTTGAGGAAGAAAGTAATGCTGCAACTTAGTGACTGTCTGGAACCATATCTCAATATAGCCCTGATATCCTTGGTCCTTTTGCTGATCTGGATCATCTTCCATATATTCTTCTATCATGACCTTCACATCTTCCTCTTTTTGTTGATTTTTCTCTTGACTACATGGAGGATTTGATGGTAACCATGAGGGAGCTCTCTTGATCTCTAATTCTGATGTCTTCTCTTCATCAAGTGCAGCCCATGGTGCTTTGATCTCCTCTTTTGAATCTTCTTTTGGTAGATGTGGTCCTTCAATGTTGTCAATATAATCTCTATTTTGCAATACTCTTCCTGAGCTATGGTGAATATCATTGAGCTCAAGAGAAGTTGTTTGGACATGTTGTGTCTCAGCATTGTAATTGAGTTAAGC
>APFE030225008.1:22962-51472 GCA_000404065.3 Pinus taeda | reverse complement strand
CTTCAACTTTACTTTTCCGTGACCAATGATTCTAGCCTTCCTATCATTTCCTAAGAAGACATCACCACCATCATATTTTTCATACTCACAGAACCACTCTCTATGTGGAGTGAAGTGAAAGGACGCACCTGAGTCAATCAACCATGCCTCATGATCTACATGTGTACTTGAAGAAGCCAAGTACACATCCCCACCTTCATCTGAGGTGGTTTTCGCCTCTGCAGAAGGAGCATAATCAAATCCCTTTCCTTTATCAAGAGCTTTAGATTTACAATCCCTTCTAAAGTGAATTTCCTTTCCACATTTCCAGCACACCACCTTTATAGGTTTTCTTGGAGATTTAGATATCCCTCTAGATTTAAATCTCCCACTCGATGACTTATTTTTGCTTTTGTTCTGGGACCGTCCTCGTACAGAAAAGGAATCACCATTCTGGTTGTCCATATTTTTCCGTCTCATCTCCTCCATTAGCAAGGCTGAGACTGTTTCATCAAACTGCAAAGTAGTTGCATTGCTATCTATTGCAATAACTAGAATATCCCACGAATCTAGTAGAGAACACAACAGACTGATGCATTTATCTTCATCTGAAATTTTAATATCAACAGATGATAATTGACTTAGCACAGTATTAAACACATTCAGATGCTCTATCACCAAGTCTCCATCTTTCATCCTCAGGTTATATAGATTTTTCCGCAGGAATAGTTTATTCACCAGAGACTTAGATTGGTACAAAGTCCCTAACATGTTCCACAGAGCCTTCACCGTAGCTTCCCATGATACATTCATCAATACTGAATCTGAGACACACAATCATATTGTGCTCTTTGCCTTCCGATCCAACTTCTTCCATTCTTCATCAGTCACTCCCGTTGGTTTAGTACCCAGATCTACTGTGATCCACTGATCTTTATCCACCAACAGATCCTCCATCTTGAGTTTCCACAACTCAAACTCTGACCATTGAACTTATCAATCTCTATCTTTCTGCTGCTCGCCATCTTCTTTTACCACCAGAATCGATCTCGCAGATCTTCCATTGAACAGGGTCTACCACAGGCCCGAGCGAAACCCCTCAGCAACAAAGGCGTCCCCTTGAAGCCAAAACAGCTCTGATACCAAATGTAGGTTTTAACCCCGTGCAAAAATTACCTGCATATGAATTCTAAATCACAGATAAAAATAAAAATGCGAGAGCATAACGCATAAAACACATATACACAGAGATTTCCCACTGGATCCCAAAACCAGGACTACCAGCTTGATTTTTCATTATATTCATTTCAATGTTACAATACATATTTATACATGCTGAAGCATCTAATACCATGGACTGAAAAACCATCGCATCCAAAACCATGGACCAAAAACCATAGGTAGGTTCGCCCAACCTAATATAGGGTCCAAAAAAAAATTTTCCCGGGGCGCTGCCTCGAACCCCGTAGAGGGGGAATACCTGCCCCCTTGGTGCACTACGTAGGTTAGTCGTGGAAAGAATGTAACAGAACCCAACATTCTAGTGCACTTACGACAAAAGATGGCCAAATCCCTCTTAGCTTCCTCTTGCTTCTTTTGGATCTGTAAGGTATCTATTTGCATGGAAACCATCTGCCTTATCTCGCTCTTGCAATCTTCCCACATGTTTCCAATTTCACCTTCAATGGATGAATTAGAAGAAAAGGTATTGCTCCCAACATTTCTGTTTCTAGCCATAGGCTCCAGAGGAATGTTTTCTTCTTCTTCTCCCCTAGAGTTTCTTCAAAGATGTGTTGTTGTCCACCTAGGGGTTCTTCTTAATCACAACCATTGAAGAAGAGAGAAGGTTGGCTGTGTGAAGCAGTGGGGGTGTTGTCAAAACATTTTTCTGAATTATCTCTACTCCTACGAGGCATGAAAGGAAATCTTTTTGGTTGATTTTTGTTTTTTCTACTTGTACCTGCAAAACTGAAATAGATTGAACTGCAACTAACTAAATTCTATCTTGTTGAAATGAAAATGTAGAATTGAAATGGAAGAAGGAAATGACTAATCTATTCTGCTGAAATGAAATTGCAGGAATGAAATGTTAAGCTACACTTGCATAACTGAAATTGCAAAATTGAAATGCTAATATACGCTTGCAGAATTGAAATTGCGGAATTGAAATGCTAATCTATGCTTGCAAAATTGAAATGCTAGTTTAGGAAAGCAAGAAATGTCTAATCTACTTTTGTGGAAATGAAATTGCAGAATGGAAATAAAACAACTCTACTCTTGCTGAAATAAACTACTTAGCAGAAGGTTGCAGTAGAAAATAGAAGAAAAGCAACAATCACCAATACTTTGATGCTTCCCCAGCAACGGCGCCAAAAAGATGGTGGGCCCTAGTATTGCAACAATGATGCTGCAATTCTTGGGACTCCCTTCTTTACTTTTATCAACCCGATTGTTCGTAACAAACTTGGAAGTGACGATGCTATATGCACAAGTACTGGCTCTTGCTACGGCTATCACTTGATCAGCTGGCATAAGTTCGCTAGGAGCCTCAGCCAACTTCTATGAGATATTAGAAGAAGCTTTTAACTGTGATGGATGAAGGCTAACTC
This sequence comes from Pinus taeda, assembly GCA_000404065.3. Classification (NCBI taxonomy): domain Eukaryota; kingdom Viridiplantae; phylum Streptophyta; class Pinopsida; order Pinales; family Pinaceae; genus Pinus; species Pinus taeda. The sequence continues at coordinate 48,884 of APFE030225008.1, read as the reverse complement.
AAAAGAGGCTAGTCTACTTGTAGAAAGAAGCCGAAAGTTGAAAAGAAACACAAACCCTAGAAAACCCTAGTTTTACCAACTAGCTCTACTAGTGCAAGAAAATAGATGAAAGTAGTGGAATTGGATGCCATTGACTCTTGGAAAGGTAAAATGCATGTGACTAAACTACTTCTGAAGAGAAATATGGAAAAAACATATTTTTGTATTTTTGAGTAATTTTGCAGAATTATTATGCATGTGCTTTAACTATTTTTTACTGTGCAGAGGTTGATTGACGAAAGGAAATGGAGTGGGAACTTGCAGGAGGTTTGGAAGGTGAGAAGAGGGCCTAAGGAGTCCCTATCACCCTTCCAAAGAGTTTCACAATGATCAAATCTCGAAAAACCGCTCTTGTGAACTTCTACAGGAAGTCTGCAAGGGTTCTACAAGATGTTCCAAAAGAGGATTTTGGAGGGTTGATGGCGGAAAAATGGTGGAAAAGTGGAAATGGAGGATGGATAAGGATGTGAAGGGGTCTAGGACCTAGCGAATGAAGCCAAGGAGTGATTGAGGTGGTTGGATTTGTTCAAGGATGGAGGGAGCGATATTGTACAAAAATGTAGAAATTAGGGAAAATTAGAAAAGTGTGGCAAATGAATGGAAGGAATCTTGGATTAGTGGTTGTAGTAGGTTGTATGATGGAGGAAGGGTAGGCAGGGAGGTATCACAGGTGTTCTGCACACCATTTTACAAAACTGACCAAACAAAGACTATGCAAACCAAAGATCTAGCTATTTTGACCTAATTTGACCTAGAAACCAGCAACCATGATGAACATAAATTTATTGGTAGAAAATCATGTAAGATAACTATGAAAAAAAGCAAGAATGGATCTAAGCATGTAATCACAACTGGTACCAACTTTTTCAACTAAGAATCTAACACTAGCAATTGCATGAAGAGGCAAAAACAGTGTTTTTGTGGTAGCAAATATGCCTTGGTCTCAGCTCATGGTCCCAAGGAGGGAGAGATGAGATCAAGGTTTGCTTAGTGGCCTTTTTGCAATTCTTTCCTTTACCAAACTATCAAATCAACCTGAAGCATGAAAAGCTATTTCAATAATCAAAAACGACCTAAGTAAAAAAGCAAGATTTTAATCTAAATAGCAGAAATTATTCTATGAATGCAGCAAAAACACATAAAAGTACACAAAGGAGGTACTAGCACTTGGGTTGGGCCCAACCCCAAGAGCTACAACCTCATAAGAAATATTAGAGCTGGTGCAAAGCTGGATTCATCTTTATTGATCAGAAAATAATAGTTACATCCTAAAAACTGTCTACAAGAAAAAGCTCGAAAATGTGCTGATACAGAGTTGCACTAAAGTGCGAAAATAGACTAACAAAATGACTAACCTACTAACTAAAATCTAACTAACATTTGACTAAAATTTGATTAACTGAACTGAGGCCCTAAGCCTTCTTATTTATAAAAATTGAGGACCCTAACAGCCCTCCTAAACTTTAGGAACTCAGCTGCCAAAACTTGCAGTTAACAACAATCCTACTTGACTTGCTTGGCTGCCCCTTGTGCTCCGAGTTCTTGATGGAGAATTCAATGTAAGGGCTCATAAATGAAGCAGACACCTTCCTACAAATCCTCTTCCTTGTTCCTCTATGAATTTGGCTGCCAAGTGCTCATTAAACGTTTCATTTTGTCTCAAAATTGACCAAAAATCTGTATAAAGCACACATTAAACTTTTTGGCATAATTACTAACCCAATTCACTTTATTATCATAAATGTAATAAAAAACATGCAATAAACTAATGAGAATGGTGGATTAAGTCGAATTAGGAGGCTAAATGGGTCCATATAATTACCCATTTCTGGGGCTCATCAGCAAGTATGAATGAAATTAAAACTGATAACTTCCTTACATATCTAAATCATTTGTTTAAACCTTGTTTAAATTAACTTTTTACCAAATCATGATTACAAAATTATTGTTCCTTTTATTTATCTCCACTTATTGGGATTACATAAAATGAAATTAAAAAATTAGTTTCAAATATCACTATGAAACAATTGTCTGTTTACATTCTGAAGCATTTGCATGTTGAAACCCTGAGGAATAGGAGCAAGGTTGAGCAAGGTTTCTTGGGTGAGTTTCAAATTGTCATTATATATTTATTGTACATGTTATTAATCACCATGCCATTGTCAAATTGTGATTAAAAGTTAAAACTTTTCACATTCTCTAACGGTTTTGTTGAATTCATTAGGTAGGTGGTGTGTAATCACTTTGGCCAAGGTATGGCCACTCGGAAAACCATTTAAGTAAAATGAACTAAAGTTTGTTCTTGCAAGTGGGAAATTATGTTAATTAATGAGAAAAAATACAAATATAAATAAAATTAAACAATATGGATTGTAACACCTGCCACTCCATTTAACGAAGTTGCAGTGGAACTACATTTGTTATTATGGATTCTATGTTTTATTTGTTGGAATGTAACCTAATGTATTGATGAATTATGTTTTATTAGTTGAATTATATTAATATTAGGGATATTATGTTTTATGTTTTATTAGTTGGATTGTAACCTGGATTCAGCCACTCCATCTAAGATTGTAACAACCACCACTCCATCTATTATAAGAAAAAAAATGTATATTTCTTTGTGGATGCATGCATTTCTCAGTGGGTGGGTTGCTAGAAATATTGAAACCAAGCCATATGTAATTAACTTAGGTCAAATTCCTGGAACCATTTGTTGGAAAGATTCCTAGAATGATTTGAAGGGGTTTTTGTCCTCTTCTGTATGCTAAGAAAGGTGCACAATCCTTGTTAAAATCTAGGTTTAGCCTTAAGTTTTTGAAATTTGGGCTACAACTACCAAGCTTCAGTGTTTTGGGGTTTCTTGATAGTGTCGAATCCATTTCTGCTTAAAAGAAAATGATTTCTTTGTATATATAGTTTGTAGTCAATGTTATAAAGTAACAAATCAACCCATCCATCCTGTAAAGTGATAAAATTGGCAATGTTGTATTAAAAGAAATAAAACCCATTGATCAGCTCTACGAAAGAGATTCTGAACTAGGAGAGTTTGGCTCTGCAGAACGCTCTACATTGCTCATGTACATTACATAATATATAGTAATCACAGATTTAGGGAAGTTAGAACTATAACCTAAAAAATAGAAACTAATTCCTACCCCGAGGTCTTGTGAACCAACTCACTATTCTAAGATATTTCCATTATCTCTAACACTCCCCCTTAATGGAGAAGGGGTTCACAAATATGCGTAACATCTCCCTAAATATGTCAAACTTGATTTTTCCAAGAGGCTTAATGACAATTTCTGCAACATTATCAAATGTATTACAATATACCAAATGGATTTCTTCTTATTGCACTTTCTCCATGACAAAGTGGAATTGCGCATCAATATGTTTAGTGTTTTTGTGGAACACCAGATTATTAGCAATTTTGATTTAACTCTGATTGTCGCATCTGATTGTTGTTGCATCTATCTATTCTTCCCCGACATCCTGGAGAAGTCTCCTTAAACAAACTGCCTCACACGTTGTTGCACACATGGCTTGATACTTTGCTTCCGTTAAGGACAAGGAGATCGTGTTCTTCTTCTTGTTGTTCCATGTGATCACCCCAGATCGAATGCTGAATGCATAACCTATTATGGATATGCGATCATCTAAATTTCCAGCCCAATCTGACTTTGCAACTCCTGTCAATCTAACATTAGAAGAGTCAGTGTAAATAATACCATAATCTACAGTACCTTGTAGATACCTCAAAACACTTTTCGAGGCATTCCAATGGATTTCAAGTGGCTTGGACATATATTGGCTTAGCACACTAACTAGATAAGCCAAATCTGGTCTAGTGGTGGTTAGGTAGATTAGACTTCCAACCAGCTGTCTGTAAAGTGTCACATCTGCCTCCTTTGAGCAATCTTCACTCTGTAGTTTGATGTTTTGTTGTAATGGTACTACTGCAGGTTTACACTAATCCATCCTAAATCTCTCTAACAGGACTTTGACATGCTTTCCTTGGGACAAAAATACTTTTCTTGAATATCTCAAGATTTCAAGACCCAAACAATATCTTAATTCACCAAGGTGTTTCATTTCGAATGCCTGTGACATTTTTTTCTTGATTTCTTTGAACAAATATGTAGCATCACCTGTAATGATAAAATTGTCTACATACAAAGAAATCATCACTATGCACCCTTGTTCATCTTGCATGGTGTAAAGATTAGGATCATTTTTTCTTATGTTGTAGCCAAATTGTAGAAAAAATGAATCAATATTTTCATACCAAGACCTGGGTGCTCGCTTTAGTCCATAAAGTGCTTTATTCAATCTACAAACTAAATGTTCTTCCCCTTTTTGGACAAACCCTTCAGGTTTTTCTAAATAAACCTCCTCTTTTAGTTCTCCATTTAAAAATGCAAACTTTACATCTAGTTGGTGTATCATCCAATGTTTCTTAGTAGCTAAAGAAATTAACATTTTGGTAGTGTTTAGTTTAGCTATAGGGCCAAAGGTTTCCTCATAGTCTATACCTTCTTTTTGTGAATACCCCTTTGCTACCAATCTAGCTTTTAAATTTTCTATGGCTCCATCTGCATTAATCTTCGGTTTCTATAACCATTTACAACCTATGGTTTGTTTTCGTTTAGGAAGTTCAACTAGTTCCCAAATGTTTTTCCTGATTATGAATTCATATTCCTGTTCAATGGATGTTTTGCATTCTCCAGTAATTTGCTTCTTTATAACTAGAAGGTTCAACCACATTCATCATACTAGTTATAAAAGCATTTTCCCTGTATCTTGCAGGCAATTGAGCTTTCCTACTTGATCTCCTAAGAGGTGGGGTAGCTTCAAACCTTGTTTGATCATTATTTTCTTTCTACTATTATTGTTGCTTCCATTGCTGTTGTTGTTGTTGTTGTTGCTATTGTTGTTCATCTTCTGCTTTTGTCTGTTGTTGATCTTGATTGTTTTCTTCTTCTTCTTCCACCAAGTATGGAATATCCCATTCCTCATTGTGCTTATCAGATTCTTCATGATCTTGCTCATGGAATATGACATCTCTACTAAAAAAAATATTGTGAGTAGAGGGACTAAATAATCTATAAGCTTTATATTGTGAACAATACCCTATAAAAGTACATTTGATTGCTTTGAATCTATCTTTCTTTTATCTTCCTTTGGAATATGGGAAATTGCTTTAGATCCAAATACTCTTAAGTGTTCTACTGTAGGCTTAAATCCATATAATACTTCATAAGGAGTTTTAAAATGAAGACTCTTTGTAGGACTCCTATTTTTGAAATAAACTATAGTATTCATTGCTTCAGCCCAAAAACCATTCAAAAGATTCTTACCTTTCAACATGCTCCTCGCACATTCCACCAGTGTTCTATTCTTTCTTTCAGTTACTCCATTTTGTTGTGGAGTATGGGGTAGTGTGAACTACTACAATATTCCATGGTCTTTACAATACCTGATAAGCTCATCTTTCCTATATTCTCCCCCTTGATTAGACCGAGAATTTTTACCTATTTCCATGTTTGCCTTTCAATCATGTTTTTGAACTGCTTAAAGTATTCAAATGTGTGCCTCTTCTTACTCAAGAAATATACCCAAGAAAAATTTGTGCAGTCATCAATAAATAGTAAGAAATATAGTGCACCTCCTAATGATTTTGTTTGCATGGGTCCACACAAGTCTATTTGCACTAATTCAAGTTTATCCCTATGTTTCTTTTCTACTCGAATAGGGAATTCTTCTCTATAAATGTTTCCTAATGTACATGCATCACAATCATTATGTACTTGCTTTAGCATATGAAGGTCTCTTACCAAATTTTCCTTCTTCTGTAATAACAACAAATCATTGTAGTTGATATGAACAAATCTTTGATGTCATAGCTCTTCTATAATCAAACTCATAGCTATCAAGGCTTGAACTGGTGCAGGTCTTACATCCAACTTGTACAAACCTGCTATTTAGATTCCTATAGCAATTGTCTTCATGCCATCTAGCAGATATTTAATATAACATTTAGATTTTAAAAATTCAACTTTAATATCTTGATCTGTGATCATGGATACAGAAATCAAGTTCTTTGTTACATTGGGCACATACATGACATTATGAATTTGTTTTACATTAACATTAGGTAGAATGACGGAAATGTTTCCACACCCATTGATATGATGACTTTTGTCATCACTTAGGTAAATATGTGCTCCTTCATTGATTTCTTTAAAATCTTAGAACCAATGCTTGTTCCCTTTTTTGATGCTCCCAAATCTACATACCAGATGTCTGCATCAACATTCTCATCAAAATCTTCCATAAACAATCTGAAATTTTGCACATGATTTTCATTCGCAGATGACCTACATGTCGTTTATGCTTCTACTGTTCTTCATGATATTTCTTCTTCTTGCACTCCCTTGCAATATGACCAAGTTTTTTGCAATAAAAACATTTAATTTCGGAGTTGTTTCTATTCAGATGCATACCTTGGGTCTGATTCGGTATTTTCTGTGAATGTCCTTCGTTTTTCTATTGCAGATTTCCTTTCCCTTTGAAGAAGCTCTTCTTCGCCATCAACGCAAGATCGACACTCTAGGGCTTCAGAGTCAATCTTATTTCTTCTTCTTGCATTAGTATTCCTGTCAGTTCTTCAAATTTCGGGATATTCTCTCTTGCATTTATACCAATGATGAATGTTTGATAGTCATCTGTCATACCATTCATTGTAATGGTTACAAGATCTGTATCTGCAACTGCCTCGCTAATGTCTGACAGTTTGTTCTTCAGATCCTTGATCCTTGTTGTGAATGAAGCAACTATTTCATTCTCCTCCATCTTCAGGGATAAAATCTTTCTCTTCAAGAACAAAAGATGATTTGAATTCCTGATCTCATACAAATCCCTCAGAATTCCCCAGATCTCGTTAGTTGTCTTACACTCTCTGATGTGTGGTATGATGTTGTCTTTCATTGACGTCTTCAACAACATCCTTGCTTTACCCTCACGCTTCTCCCAATCTGGGACTGTTGCGGATCTAGTTGTTGGCTTTTGTTCATCCCCATTTGCAATTGTCCAAGCACTCTGCACTTCTAGTAGAGTCTGCATCTTGAATTTCCAATTTGCATAATTGGAACCATCGATCTTGTTATGCTCATTGAAGCATGCTTCAAACATATTATTATTCATCTTGGCGATTTAGAAAAAAAAAAATCGACAGGTAAAAGAAGATGTTAGATTTACCCCATATCTGTGACAAAGATAGATCACTGATCTTCAATGTTGTTTGATCTTGTAGCACACCCACAGATCATCATGGCCTCCTTTATAGCCTCCAGACAACCTTATGTTGTCAACCTCTGCAGCCTTCTTCGGGTAGCAGCCTTCTCTCAGAGCCTTTTTGTTGTTTACATGATCGTCGCAGATGTACATCACTTATCTGAGATGTTGTCACAGGTGTAGCTATACACCCAATATCCGATATGGCGATGTTAAGTATGATTTCATAATCGTCACATTTATTCTCCTGAAACTTGCAATGATTTTAGTTTAGTTGCACCCTCCTCTGAGCGTACAGGTTCCTCATCCCTCATGTTTTGATACCATGATAAAAATGGAAAGGTTGTATTAAAAGAAATAAAACCCATTGGTGAGCACCAGTATTGCAGCAAGAATGCAACAACTCCTGGGGCTTCCTACTTTAATTTTATCAACCTGGTAGTTCATAACAAACTTGGAAGTGACGGTGTTGTATGCACAAGTACTAGCTCTTACTGTAGGCTATCACTTGGTTAGCTAGCGCAAGTTCACTAGGAGCTTAACCCAAATTCTATGAATTCTCAAAAGAAGCTTTTAACTGTGATGAAATAAAGCTAACTCTAAAGAGGCTATTCTACTTGCAGAAAGAGAAAAAAGACCAGAGCGTAATGCAAACCCTAGCAAACCCCAATTCTTCCAACTAACCATACTCTTGCAGAAAAAGAGATGAAAACTGATGAAATGAATGCCATTGACTACTGAGAAGGTAAATTACATCTATTCAAGCTACTTCTAGAAGGAAATGAGAAAAAAACATCCTTTTGGGTTTTTGAGTGTTTTTATGTGAAATTGTTATGCTTGTAATTTACCTATTTGTGGTTGTGACAGAGATTCAGTGGCGAAAGAAGGTGGCCTTGGGGTTTGGAAAGGTGTAGGAAGGTGTGGGAAAGTCCTAAGAACCCTCTGGTAACCTTTTGGAGACTTTCTCTACAATCGGACTTCAAAAAGTCACTTTTAGGAAATTCTATAAGAGGTTGCAGGGGATCTACAGGAGGATCTACAGGATGATGCCGAGAACCGTTTTTAGAGGCTATAAAGGTGGGAAAATGTTGGGAAAGGGTAGCTGAAGATTAGAGGGAGGTGTTAAGATGTCTGAAGCTCATCAAGGGTGATTAGAAAAGAAAGTGATGGTATGATTTGTTCAAGAAGCAAGAAGAAATCTTATAAGGAAAATGTAGAAATTAGGGCAGAATCGTGAAGGGCTGTGAATGATTGGGGAAACCTGTGAGAAAAGAGATGTTGATGGCTACTTTATCAATGTATTATGAGCAGAGGTGTGTTTTAAGAGAGCTACACATCTAAATACCAAAACTAAGCAAGAAAATTGCTAGCTGTACCAAAAACAGGACTATCTCATATTAATGAGAAAATTATGACCTAGAAGATTAAAATGTTGAACAATGTTATATGAACAGGAAAGAATATAAAGAGACTTATTGCAACAACATAAATGAACATTTCAAAATGGATTTGAAGCAAGACATTAACCTCTTAATTAACTATAACTCTAGAAATTGCATGGGGAAAACAAAACTGTGTTTTTAGTGGCAGCAAGTAGATCTCGACCTCAATTCATGATCCCCAAAGGAGGAAAGGAGGTCAGGATCTATTGATGGCCTTTTTGTATCTTTATCTTACCACTATTTAACCTACTTCAAAAACTGAAATGGAAACATCTATGTAAGCCAACGAAAGCAACCTATTCTAATCAAGGGAAAATGAATCTATCTAACATAAATTAATTCATGAACTGAAGAAAAAAAATATAAGTACAAAGAAAAAGGTGTTGGGCAGCCTGGGTTGGGCTCTAACCCAAGAGCTTCAACCCCCTAAAGTAAAACAGTGTTGGCTCAGAAAATATTTCATCTCCATTATCAAAATAACAATCACATTACATAAAATTGTTCACAAAAGTAAGCTCAAAAATGTGTTGAGCAAGAGCTGCAACAGAAGTGCGAAAATTGGAATAAAAGCCAACTAAAATATTGAGAACCTAAGCCTCCTATTTATACAACTTGAGCCTCCAACAAATCTCCTAAAATCAAGGAGGCTCGTCTCCCAAGACTAGAGATAGACAACAATTCTTCTTCACTTGCTCGACTGCCCCTTTGATGCATCAATGTGGTTGCTTGTGCTCCGAGTTTTCTAAAGAAGGATTTGAGGTAGGGAGTCATAAATGAGGAGGACACCCTCCTACAAATCCTCTCCCTTACTTTCATCAAATATTGGCTGCCGAATGCTTGTTAATCCTTTGACTTTGTCCCAAAATTGACCAAAAATCTGCATAAAGCACACATTAGACTTTTTGGCATAATGACTAACCCAATTCACTCTATTATAAAAAATATAATAAAAACATGCAATAAACTAATGAGAATGGTGGATTAAGCTGTGTTAGGAGACCAAATGAGCCCATATAGTTACCCATTTCTGGGGTTCATCATCACCCCCCTACTGAATGGGTTGCTCATCCTCTGAGCAACTAATCTATCTCCTCATCCTTGATGGCCCTGATGGATTCCCTAACATCCCATGCTTCTGATGTGATATCCTCCTTCTTATCATGGAATCCTGCCTTTGTATCCACCTCTTCCCACTATTTTTGTTCTTCTTCTTCTTTTACACTTTCAAGTAGTCCTAGCAGTAGTGGAGGACTGAATTTGAGGCCGATCCAATTGACCTTCAAACTTTGCATAGGGTTCTTATACAGTGGCACCCTCCTCAAGGCTTCTCTCATCCTATTTGGGGAGTAATACTCCCTGATCTGTAGGCTGTGTGGCAATGTGTTCCACCTTCTCATGCAGACAATCATCCCCAAACAATCTCTCCATTTCCTCAAAATGTGCAATAGCATGGGCCTGCTCATTGACATACTTAAGGACACTTTGAGAATTATTTGCAAGGTGTTGGTGGGCACTTATGTGATCCATGGGGTCTACTGGCTCAGATCAGATCATTAAGGGTTCGTTTAGCTCTTTTTCCATCAACTTCTTGATTTTTGTTTCCCTTTTCTCCTCATGACTCATCCAAGAAGACATGGCCATCAGCTGCAAGTCTCCTAACCCAACATTGGGGTCCCATAGGTTCATATCAGTAAGGGCCATGTTATGTAAATAAAAATCTTCCAACTTTGCCTTGTCCTCTGCTGAACTGTGGTCACATAGATCCATGAATTGTCCATAATCCTGAAAAGGTTTGGTGCCTCTCTGGGCTAGAGTCTTGATTTGGAACTTAGCCACTAATATTTGAGGTATACTCCATATGATTGGCTGGTTTCCTACACTATAGTGCCTCCATAGCCCAGTTGGCCATGCAGGCTAACTAGGTTTCCCTTTCTTGCCGCTGTTTTCTTAACATTTCAGTTTCTACCGGGGTATCCCTTTCTTGCAGTTATTTTCTTAACATTTCACTCTCTGCTTCCAAGTGAGATATTTTGATTGCTTCTGCATGTTTTACAGTGGCCAGCTCTCTACCCATTTCTCTAAGCTTACTCTCCATGTGGCCAATGTCTTCCACCCCTTTGGACTTTGCAATTTGCATCCATCTGTGGCTCCTTACTCTTTCTTTTTCTAGCTCAAAGAAAAGAGGGACTGTAAACTTCTGTGGGATGATTTTCCCTCCTTCCAGAAGGTTTTAATAGGAGACCAAACTAGGTTGTGGGTCAGGTTGTGGTATACCTACTATTTCATCCTTCCCCTTGGTCTAATCTTCTGCCTTTTTCTCAAGTTTCTCAGTCTCCTGTAGCTTTGTCAAGGTCTCCTGTAGAGCAGTTTGCGCCTCCTGTAGGACAGTTTTAGAGTCCTGTAGTTTTATCCTTTCCCTCCAAGTGGAAGATCTACGGCTTCCTCTTTCATAGGTGATGGGAGTTCTGGATGGATATTCCTCCTTTTTGGTAGTAAGAGAATCTTCAATGGTGATAGGCTCTTGTGAGGGTGGTTGTGGCTTTCCTCTTTTTATCCTGGTGCTCTTTCGAGCCTTGAAATACATGGATGGTTTCATTTTCCTCTTTGGTCTAGTTTTAACTAGGGTGCTGACTACAGCAAGAACAACTAATGCCTCCCTTTCCAGTGTTTCGGGAGACACTTCAGCCTTTGGTGCTTCTGTTTTTTCTTTTGTCTTTTCTACCTCTGCAGGTTTTGTTTCTTCTATCCCTATTTTAATTTCCTCCTCTTCTTGTTTAGTTTATGTCCTCTCTGTTGTATTCTTTGTCTTCACTGATTTAGTCTTGTTCCTTTCTGTTTTAGTCCTTTTCCCTTTTGTCCTAAGTTCTTTCTTCTTCTCTGTTGTGGTCTTATCTTTCTAGGTTTCATGTTTTTCTTCCTCTGTTTGGGTTTCTTCTTTCCCTATTTTAGGTTCCTCTTTCTCTGTTTATGTTTTCTCTTCCTTTTCTTTGGTTTCCTCCTCATCTTCCCCTTTTTGTTCTTCTCCCTCACTTTCAGATGGACTAAGGTCATATGTGAGGGCTTTCACATCATCTTCCCTTGTCATATTTCTAAAAATATCTCAAGCTATGGGTATTGTGAAGGTGTGGAGGGTCTCTGCCACTAGTAGTTTAATTAGCCCATGGTGAGCGAATTGGTCTGGAACTCCTGCCTTCAATGTGATCCTAGGATCTATCAGGGATTGGAGGAGAAAATAGGGAATACTTAGTTTTCGGGGTGCAGGAATATCCATGCCATATCTTAACTCATGCAACAGTCTGAAATGGTACCCATAAAGTATGTTGTATCTTCCTTCACAGGAGATGTATTTAATAATCTGATAACTGACCTCATCCCAAGGGTAAGGTATACTGGTTCTCCTGATGCCATTTTTGTCCTCTGCAGGATGCTCATCTAGCTGGAAGAAGGTTTTCTTGGCAACTTGACCTAGTGGTTTTCCCTCCTTACTCTAGGGTAGTCCAAGTGGGAGACTAGTAACCCTACTGATGAACTCTGGGGTGATTTCCATGGTGAGACCCCTAAAACTAACAGTGGCATGGGTTTTTGAGTGAGGTATCAAGGACAGGGAAAACTCCTCTGTTACTTCTTCATCATACCCCTAAAGTTTTTCAAAGAATGGCATCCAGCTGGCTTTGGTGAAAAGGGCTACTACCTCGGGGTATTCATGTAGCCTGGTTGAGTTTAGAGGTTCCTTCCGCAGAAATCCCCCTGTCATTATGTTCAGAATCTTCAGGATACCTTAGGTGGAGAAGGAGACAACAATTCTCAAAAACTAGGAAACAAAGGAAAAAACTGTTTTTTTCTCCAAGAAACAGGCAGATTTTCTTGATGAAATTTTTTCTTTCTTTTAGGTTTAAGTCTCCTTAAAATTGCATGACTCCTCGTATATGTGAGTACCAAGGTGGAAAAGGAGTCAATACTTCAAAAAACAGAGAATAGGAAAAAAATTGTGTTTTTTCTCTAAAAAAACAAGTAGACTTTTGAATATAATTCCTCTTCCTTTTCAAGCTCAATTCTTTCTTAAAATCACATCACCCCTCGTATATATGAAAATGCAAGGTGGGTTTGCATCGAGCCTACCTCTTCGAGCCCAAATTTGGATGAAAATCCCGTTTTTTTCTTCTGCAAGACTGCTCACTCGTCCTCCTATAGAAAGGGCTCATGTAGGATGTGTTACTGCTCCTGTAGAACTCGATAAGTGAAGGAGTTATAAAAATGATAGAGAGCAATGGTTTTGAGGCTCTGGAGGTGGTAGAGAGCTCACTGCAGTCTAGGGCACAACGATAAAAATGGAAGCAAAGGTGGTGAATAAGCTCGAGAGAGCATACTTATGCTCACGAGAGAGGTTTTCGGTGACGAGGTGAGGTGGCGGAAAGGGTACATTACCATTATTTGGACCGTTGGTCCCCACTGTAGTGTCATCATGAGACTTTATTATTTTTGCCCGTAGTCACTTTCCATCATTGGTGCTTGATTTCAAAACTTCCGCCACTACCTGACTTTTAGATTTTTCCATGAGTTGACTAGACACACATGTAGTGTGATCTTCGGATGAGCATGATCGGAGTAAATGAGGGTGGCTAGTTAACTAGCCACCTTTCTGGTTTAATCCCAACCATTTCATTCATTTATGCAGTTTTGAGTTACACATATGCAATAGAGGAACATGTTTAGACACTTACCTGGAAGTCGAAATGTTTGTGCTACAGTGCTACGAGGGTTTGTTGCTGCTGCATGCTCAGACTCTGGTGCTACATAACTGTATTCATGATGCATATGCTGGTGGCTTCCTCATTTGTGGCTCAACTGCTTTGTACAAGTTCTTCTTTGCTGGATCTTGCTTCAGACATCTTCTGCATACCTGTGGCTACACGTATTCTGCTGTTGGAGTTTGATTTTTAAGGGGATCAACTACTATAGGAGTTCTACAGGAACTCCTATAGCTGCTTCTCTCTCTAAAATTTTTAGTTGAGGCTTATGCAGGGGCTAAGAGGAGGCTTCTTGGAGAATCTGATGGTAATGGAGAACCATATGGTAGGTTGTAGGTGAGTTGTAGGGGTACTGTTTTTTTCCTCGATTGTTTTGAAAAACGGGTTTCTGTGTTTTATTTGCGAGAAGAAAATAAATAATTGGAAATGAGGTGGTGCAGGTATGGGATGGAGGGTTAGGATGGAGGATGGTTGTAGGATGTTCTACAAGCTTTCTGTGGAAATTCTCAGCTCTTCAATCTCCTTTTTAGCTTTATTTTGAGCTCTTTGTGTTTTCTACAGGAGACTCCTGTAGAACAAACAGGGCTTCCTGCAGCATGCACAGTCTTCAGAAATGAACACCGAGAGATGGAAAAAATAATCAAAGATGATGGAGAAGAGTCTAGAGGATATGGAATAGGCTTGGTGGCATATCCCCTTGCTTCCTGGGTTCCATTTGTGACCTGCAATGCACTCAAATAGTGAATTTTCACTTTTTCTATTTTTATCTCTCTCTTTTTTTTTTTTGAAAAGTCAATTAGGGCACCTCCAGGTGGTTTTCACCCTACCTGCCTACCCTGGGTGCCTCCAAGGGAGGTTTCACCTAGGGATCTTTATTCTCTTCATTTTCTTTTTTTTCATCACCAGGCCACCTCAAAAGTGTTTTTCAGCCTAATGATGGGACTCAAGCGCCTCATAGAGGTTTTCAATAGAGTCCTCATTATTATTATTATTATTTTATTGAGTGGGTGGAGTGGAGGCAGAGATTTTCTCCACTACCAACACTCTTTTACTCAGATCTTCAATAAATTCTTTCTTGGAGAGTGGCTTTTTGTAGATTTTCAACCTATGTCCATTGACAAGCATGGGGATGGCTTCCTTATCAATGGTCCTAATCAGAACTGAACCATTGTCATTGCACTTTTCTACTCTATAGGGTCCTAACCATCTTGTCCTCAGTTTTCCCTTGAAATCTTTATACCTTGAGTGATATAGCAACGCCCAATCTCCTACTTGGAATTGCTTCTCCCTGATGTTTTTGTCATGCCATATCTTTCTATGAAGCTGGATTACTTCTGTGTGGAGAAGGGCCTACAAAATCTGTTCATTGAGCTGGGGTAACCTTTCCCTTTGTGCATGGTTGAGATCTAGGTCAAACTGAGCTGCCATCCTTAGTGTATTGTGGTCAAATTCTATTAATAGCAGAGCCTTCTTCCCTTAGACCAGTTCATAGGGTGTGAATTGAGTGGTGATCTCCCATGAGGTGTTGTAGGCCCAGGTGGCCTCAGCTAATTGATCTGCCCAATATTTCTTTCTGTTGCTCACTACCTTAGTCAACATTCCCTCTAAAGCTCTGTTGGTGACTTCCACCTATCCATTGGCTTGAGGATGGTAGGTGGTTGAGGTCCTGTACTTGATTTTATGATGTGTGAGCAGGTCTTCAATCAGATTGGAGGTGAACTGACTGCCTTGATCTGTAACTAGTTCTCTTGGATACCCGAACTTATAGAATATGTACTCTCTTAAAAACTCAACTAATTTTTCTTCTATTGTTTCCTTGATTGCCTTTGTCTCTGCTCATTTGGTCAAATAATCGGTGCACACAATAATGTATTGTTTCTAGTTTGAAGGAGGGTTGATAGGACCCACAAAGTCCATGCCACACTTCTCAAATGGCTCAAAAGTCACCTGAGGTTACAAGGGCATCTCATCCTTTGGAGTAGGTTTCCCCATCCTTTGGCACCGATCACATTGACTGATATATCTCCTTACATCTTGATGAAGAGTGGGCCAATAGTATCCTACTTGGAGAATTTTGAAGGCAGTCCACTTTGTTGTAAAATAGTCTCCACAAGGCCCGTCATGATAGGTTAGGAGAATGTCAAAAACTTCTTCCTCCATGACACATCATCTTAAAATCTGATTTAGGCCAAGTTTGAAGAGATTTCCCCCAACCCAAATGAAAGGGGCACTTTTCCTCACGATCTTGCTCTTCTCCTTTGAGGACAAGTGTGGTGGGAACTGTGATGAAACCAAGTAATTTGCTATATCAGCAAACCATGGATAGAGTGTTGAGATAGCAAATAGGTGTTCATCTGGCATTTGATCATCCACCATGCCTTCCTCACCTGTAGGAAGATTTACTCAAGACAAAAAGTTAGCAACAACATTTTCCTTACCAAGCTTATCAGCAATGGTTAAATCAATTTTTTGTAATAAAAGCAACCTCCTAATGATGCAAGCATTTACATCAGGCTTGTTCATTAAATACCTGGTTGCAGCATGATCAGTCTATATGAAGGTCTAATAGCTTGTGATGTAATGTCTGAATTTATTTAAGGAATGTACTACAGCTAGGAGTTCCTTCTCGGTTATTATGTAGTTCAACTCTGCCTTTGACAAATTTTTACTTATAAAGTATATGGCATAAGGTAGCTTTTCATCAACTTGCCATAAGGCTACTCCTATCGCTTTGTTCGAGGCATCTATGTGAATGTGGAAAGGTAGTGCCCAGTTTGGACCTCTCAAAATTAGAGCAGTCACAAGTTTACTTTTCAAGGTATCTAGAGCTTCTTGACAGTTGTCAGTCCATGTGAACTCAAAATCTTTCCCCAAAAGACCAAACAATGGAGAGGCTAGCTTACTAAAATATTTAATGAATCTTCTATAATATCCCG
The DNA here is from genome assembly GCA_000404065.3 of Pinus taeda. Taxonomy (NCBI): domain Eukaryota; kingdom Viridiplantae; phylum Streptophyta; class Pinopsida; order Pinales; family Pinaceae; genus Pinus; species Pinus taeda. The sequence goes on along the minus strand of APFE030225008.1, from coordinate 32,423 downwards.
CTAAGCCTAGGAAAATTTCGACATCTCTCACCTTTTGGGGAGGTGGGACCCTTTGGATGATGGCAATTTTGTTGGGGTCCACCTATAATCCTTGCTATGATATTGTATGACCTAGCACAGTCCCTCCAGTCACCAAGAATTCAGACTTTTCTAAACTGAGGAACAGGTTCATTTCAGTACACTTGTCCACGACTTTTCCCAGGTTAGATAAAGCTTCCTAAAAGTTAGAACCATAAGGAGTAAAATCATCCATATATATTTCCACTGCATGATGAACCAGTTCAGAGAATATACTCAATACTGCTCTCTAGAAAGTGGTGGGCACTGTACAAACCAAAAGGAAGGACCCGATATGCAAAGGTACGCCAAGGACAAGTGAAAGTGGTCTTATCTTGGTATTCCAGGCTGATTTGGATCTAATTGTATTGGCTAAACCCATCTAGGAAGGAGAAAACTTTTTCCCCGCCAAACCATTTAACGCTTGATCTATGAAAGGCAAAAGAAAATGATCCTTCTTGGTGGCCTTGTTTAGTTCCCAATAATCGATACAGATTCTTCGCTTACCATTTTTCTTTGGCACTAACACCGAAGGAGAGACCCATTCACTGTCAAATATGGGGTAGAGGAATCTTGCATCCAATAACTTTTGCAATTATTCCTTGACAATGTCTTTAAGGGCTGGATTCATCCTCTTTTGAGGCTGCCTAACTGGTTTTTAGTCTTCCTTAATGTAAATGTGATGGGTACAGGCTGAAGGGTGCACTCCCTTCATCTCCTTATAGCTCCAAGCAAAGGCATCCAAATGGTTTCTCAATAAGCTACACAGTTTCTTCTCTTGAGAGGTGGATAGGGATGAGTTGATTTTCAAGGTTCTTTCTGGGCCAAAATCTATATTCTTAACTCAAAGAGAGGTCGGGTCAGCTACACAAAAATCAACTAAAGGATTTTCTTGGGTTTCTTCCACTAGCTCTTCTAATGGAAACATACTGGGGGGTGGATTCTGAATTAAGTTTTCAATTATATCATCCTCTGTTTGTGGTTCCCCCCACATGGCAGCTTCTACTGCACATAGTGGTGCAGAGTAGACTTCATCCTCATCTTCCTCCTCCAACCAGAGAGGTAGATCATGTTCTAACAAAGGTTGGGCAGGAGGGTATAAGACTAGCTACTTGGACATATTCCCAATCTTGATTGTCATGTTCCCAGCTCGACAACTGATGTAGGCATCTGCAGTAGCCAACCAGGGTCCTCCCAAGATGAAAGGATACCCGGTGAGCTTTGCCTTCGGCTGGAGAATTGGGAAATCAGTAGGGTACTCCCAAGAATAGATGGAGACCATTACATCATCCACAATCCCTTCAAGGGTCACGGTGGAGAGGTCTACTAACTGCAGTACTATTGTGGTCTTTCTTAGGGAGCCCTGGAGGTTGAGCTTGAACATAGTGTCCTTGGTCATCACATTAATGGCAGCCCCCAAACCAATCAAGGTATGGGGGATCATGGTGCCATTTATGTGGACATCAACTACTAGGCTTCCAAGGTCTAGATACTTCGGATAGATTACCTGCCCCAACATCAAGTTGGATAGTTGTCCTATGACATTGATGGTTGGGGCATCTCTCTTGTGCCTGCCTGGATTCCGGAAGCACTTCTCTTTGATCATCTTGTTGTATATAGGCACATCCTTTATGGCTTGGAGAAGTGGTATCTTTACACATAATTTTTTCAATTCTCCCAAAATTTCAGTTTATTTTGGGGTAGGATGTGTTGTTCCGGATAATCTCTCAAGAAAGGGTGGAACTGCTTTCAGTTCACTTTCCTCTTTATCTTCCTCATCCTCCTTAGGGGAAGGCTGGCTATCTAAGACAACCTTCCCAGATCATAGGTTAGTTTTCTAAATCTCCATGACATAGGTTGGGCATGATGGTTCCCCACTATATACTTGTTGAGCCTGTCTGTTATTCAGATTCGGGTTCGGTTGAGTAGGCATTTTGGGTTGCCTTGGTGGAGCAGGAGGCAACGGTTGTAGTTGAGCAGGTGGTGGAGGCAAAAGAGTGGGAGGAGAGTTGTACTGAGGCCTCCACCCCTTATGAGGTGCATTCCACTGAGGCTGTGGCTGAGCATAGGAGTGAAATGAATGAGCATCTGGTTGAGCATGATATTGAGATGGATATAGCCAAGGAGGAGGTGTGGACTAGGAAGGATAAGCAGGGGGGCCCCAAGAAGGCATGCAAGTGGCTTTATTGGGGTTGTAGTATCCCTGGGATGTCCCTTGCATTCCTTGCTAGTAAGATCTAGGTCCATGTGGCCTCCCTTGGTTTATGAAATAGAGTGGTTCAGTGGCTCCTTTAGCCCCTTGGTATATGTCTTTAAGTCCGGGCAAGGAAGGGCACTTATCTGTAGAATGATCTTCTTCACAAACTAAACAAACCTTTATAGAGTTTAGTGGAAATTCATTCCTAGGATGCCTTCTGGTGCATCTAGGACAAAAAATGGCCAAATCCCTCTCTACTTCCTCTTGTTTCCTTTTGATATGCATGGTATCCATTTGCATGGTAAGAGTCTGTAGCATCTCACTCTTGAAATCTTCCAGCATATTTCCAAATTCACCTTTGAGTGATGAACTGGATAAGGAGGTACTTGTCATTGGTTGACTCCCCCTACCTCTCTTTCTGGCTACCGTAGAATGGTTTCTAAAGACAGTCTTTATGTCTTCATAAGGTAGTTGGTATATGTCTCCCCAGCTAGTAAATGGAGGGTGTCTAGAAGGTCTTCTGGAATTCCCCTGAACAGGACCAACTTCAAAGATTCAATGTCAAGTGTGCACCTGGCCCTTTTATAACTAAGCTAGAGTCTCTCCTCATAATCCTCCAAGGATTCATCACTTCCCATGGTCATTCAGAATATTTCTTCCTTGGTGTGTTTTGACCTACAGTAGTCCCGATATTTGTTATTAAAGGCTTGCAGCATCTGAGCCCAAGTTGTGATGTTGTTGCTAGGTAACCCCATGAACTAGCGCAATGCTACATCCTTGAGGGTAGAAGGGAACAATTTCAACTTCTGCCAATCTTCTGCATAGTCATAGGTTCGACAAATAACAACAAACTCAAATAGAAAGATGTCAGAATCTTCTGTAGTTAATCCATGGAAGTGAGGTAGGGCTGAAGGGCTTATGTTCTTAATTTTAGTGTCCCCATTGGTCTCTCAGATGGGAAATGTACCCTATACTCTCTCTCCATTCCCCCTAGCATTTCTGTTTTCAGCCATTGTCTCAGGAGGTATGGTTTCTTCCTCTTCTTCTCCTATAGGTTCTTCAAATATTTATGGTTGTTCTCCTAAAGAATATTCTGGATTACTACCACCGAAGAAGAGAGAAGGGTGGCTTTGTGATGTGGTGGGGGTGTTGGGTAGGAATTTTCCTGAATTATCTCTATTCCTACGAGGCATGAGAGGGAGTCTCTTTTTTGGGAGATTTTTGTTTTTTTCACTGCTTATACTTACAAAACTGAAATTGATTGAACAAACAAATTGAAACTACTGAAATGAACTTGCTGAAAGGAAATTGTAGAATTGAAATGAAAGTAGGGAAATGACTAATATGTAATCAAAATTGTAGAATTGAAAGAAATACTCTAATTTTGGTGAAATGGAAATCGCAGAATTGGAAGGGCTAATCTACTTTTGCTGAAATAGAAATTATATAATTGAAAGAACTAATTTACTTTTGCTAAAATAGAAATTGCAGAATTGAAATGAAAGTAAGGAAATGTAGAATTTGAAAGAAACAACTACTTTACTTTTGCTAAAATAAACTACTTGGTAGAATGTTGTAGTAGAAAATAAAAGAAAAACAGTAATCACAAAATACTCTAACGCTTCCTCGGTAACGGTGCCGAAAAGTGGTGAGCACCAGTATTGCAGCAAGAATGTTACAACTCCTGGGGCTTCCTACTTTATTTTTATCAACCTGGTAGTTCGTAACAAACTTGGAAGCGAGGGTGTCGTATGCACAAGTACTAGCTCTTACTACAGGCTGTCACTTTGTCAGCTAGGGCAAGTTCACTAGCAGTTTAAGACAACTTCTATGAATTCTTAGAAGAAACCTTTAGCGATGATGAAAGAAAGCTAATTCTAAAGAAGCTATTCTACTTACAGAAAGAGAAAAAAGACTAGATTGTAAAGCAAACCTTAGCAAACCCTAATTCTTCCAACTAACCCTACTCTCGCAGAAAAAGAGATGAAAGCTGATGAAATGAGTGCCATTGTCTACTGAGAAGGTAAATTACATCTATTCAATCTACTTCTTGAAGGAAATGAGAAAAAAACATCTTTTTGGGTTTTTGAGTGTTTTTATGTGAAATTGTTATGCTTGTAATTTCCCTGTTTGTGGTTGTGACAGAGATTCGGTGGTGAAAAAAGGTGGAATTGGGGTTTGGAAAGGTGTAAGAAGGTGTGGGAAAGTCCTAAGAATCCTGTGGCAACCTTCTAGAGACCTTCTCTGCAATCGGACTTCAAAAAGTCACTTTCAGGAAATTCTACCAGAGGTTGCAGGGGATCTACAAAATGATGTCGAGAGTGGTTTTTAGAAGTTTTAAAGGTGGAAAAATGGTGGGAAAGGTTAGCTGAAGATTAGACGGGGGTGTTAAGATGTCTGAAGCTCATCAAGGGTTATTAGGAAATAAAATGATGGTTGGATTTGCTCAAGTGGCAAGAGGAAAGCTTATGAGGAAAATGCATAAATTAGGGCAGAATCGTGAAACGCTGTGAATGACTGAGGAAACCTATGAGAAAATAGATGTTGATGGATGCTTTATAGATGTACTATGAGTAGAGGTGTGTTGTAAGATAGCTGCACATTTGAATACCAAAACTGAGCAAAAAAATTGCTAGATGTACCAAAAACAAGATTATCTCATGTTAAACCTAAATTCTGACCTAGAAGATTAAAATGCTGAACAGTGCTATATGAACAGGAAATCATTTAAAGGGACTTATTGCAGCAACATAAATTAGCATGCAAAAATCAATTTGAAGCAAGACATTAACCTCTGAATCAACTATAACACTAGAAATTGCATGGTGAAAGCAAAACTGTGTTTTTAGTGGCAGCAAGTAGATCTCAACCTCAATTCATGATCCCCAAAGGAGGAAAGGAGGTCAGGCTCCGTTGATGGCCTTTTTTTATCTTTATCTTACCACTATTTAAGCTACTTTAGCAACTGAAATGGAAACAACTACGTAAACCAACAAAAGAAGCCTATTCTAATCAAGGGAAAATGAATCTATCAAACATAAATTAATTCATGAACTGAAGCAAAAACATATAGGTACAAAGCAAGATGTGTTGGGAAACTTGGGTTGGGCCCTAACCAAGAGCTTCAGCCCCCTGAAAGAAATCAGTGCTGGCTCAAAAAATATTTCATCTCCATTATCAAAATAATAGTCACATTACATAAAAGTGTTCACAAAAGTAAGCTCGAAAATGAGACAAGCAAGAACTGCAACAAAAGTGAGAAATTTTGACTAACAAAGAACTAAACTACTGAGCACCTAAGCCCTTCTATTTATAAAACTAGAGCTTCCAACGGCTCTCCTAAAATCAAGGAGTCTTGGCTCCCGAGACTAAAGATAGACATTAGTTCTTCTTCACTTGCTCAGCTGCCCCTTTGATACACCAATATGACTGCTTGTGCTCCGATTTTTTTGAAGGAGGATTCAAGGTAGGGAGTAATAAATGAGGAGGACACCCTCCAACAAATCCTCTCCCTTGTTTTCCTCAAATATTCGCTGCCAAATGCTCATTAATCCTTTGACTTTGTCCCAAAATTGACCAAAAATCTGCATAAAACATGCATTAGACTTTTTGGCATAATGACTAACCCAATTCACTCTATTAGAAAAAATATAATTAAAAATATGCAATTAACTAATGAGAATGGTGGATTAAGCTATGTTAGGAGGCCAAATGAGCGCATATAGTTACCCATTTCTAGGGCTCATCACCCACTGGTCAGCTCTACTAAAGAGAGTCTGAATCAGTAGAGTTTGGCTCTGCAGAACACTCTACATTGCTCATGTACATTACATGATATATAGTAATCACAGATTTAGGGAAGCTAGAACCATAACCTAAAAAATAGAAACTAATTCCTATCCTGAGGTTTTGTGAACCAACTCACTATCCTAAGATATTCCCCATTATCTCTAACATAAAATTGAACTTAACATGACTAAAAGTGTCAATATTACATGCCAAGATTTTAATTTTCAATATAAATCCTCAGTTTAGGCCAATCATTTAGCCAATTTTTGTAGTTACATTCAATTTTCAATTTCAACGACATTCAACTACTGCAATTCTGGTGACACTGAGAAATCGAAATTAGAAGCTACAAATATAAATTCCAACATATAATAATAATTGACATAAGCTTTATGTTGACATGATGAAATTCGCATGAATCATTTGATTATTCTTTTGGAATTCGATATATACATAGCAGTGGTTTAACATATAAATTAATCAATTCTATAGAGTGAACGATTTTCTTATGCATGTAGACTCCAACAAGTCAAATATTCAATGAAACTGTAATGTCAACTCGGTAATGAAACTTAAGTCACATTTGATTAAATTGTTGAACGTAACCTTCCTTCTTCCAAAGCCCATTAGAGGTCATTCATTTATTATCGTTTGAGATTTTATAATCTCACAAAATCAATATATATTTTGTTAAATGTAAAATAATAAATTCACAACAATGCAATAAATGTCCATGTAGTGATCAAATAAATGCCATATCAGTGATTTAAAACCTGATCCATAGAACATTAGATTGGAATCATCGCCCCAATGCTTCATCCAGCTGCAGCTGAAAGAATAAGTTAAAGCTTGTAGTTGGAAGGTTACTCGTATGTTTCGATGTGTAGTTGTTTTTTGTATAGATATTATTATTCTAATAAAAAATTGTAATGATTGTAATGATTTGTAAATGAATTGGGATTCATCCATTATTAATAATGAAAATTCCAGATAAAAATATTTTTTCGTTAGTCATTGAGTTACGCGGTATCAATTTATTACAAAACCCTCCTTGAGAAACTTAAATCTATAGCTATAACTTGATTTAATTATCATTGCGCAAACAAAGCTTTAAAAACAAGGATGAAAAGAAGCTACATCCTTTGAATTTTGCACAACACTGTAATAAATTTCCATGTAATGATCTAGAGAACATTAGGTTGAAATCATTGCCCCAATGCTTCATCCAGCGGCTGAAAGAATAAGTTAAAGTTTGTAGTTGGAAGGTTACTCATTGTATGTTTCGATGCGTGGTTGTTTCTTGTATAGTTATTATTATTATAATAAAACTGTAACGATATGTAAACAAATTGGGATTCATTAGTGATTAATATTGAAAAAGCAAGATAAAAAGATTCTTTCATTAATCATTGAGTTACGCGGTTGTCAGAGTATGCACAACAGAAACAAAACAAATCATACACATAGCAGAAATCATGAGGCAGCTAATTTAACGTGGTTCACCCAACCAATCTAGGATATATCCACCAAACAAAGGCATCAGCAAGCTTATTACTCAATAGGAGATTACAACAACATAATTCCTCACACACTCTCAGCACACATATTCTCTACGGACTTACATTTTTATAGCTGGTAGTAGAAAACTGAATCATAAATTATCTCACAACAAATATAGGATGCAATAACTCCTTCTCAGCAATAAATGGAGCTACTTTAGCAACAAATCCTATTGTTGTCACATTCATAAGATTTTTTCCAAAATTAATTAACAAAAAAATCTCAACAATCTCCACCTTGACAACAATTAGATACCATGTTCCTTTATTATTTTATCTTTTCTGCAAGCCAAGAGAAGCCAGACACCAACATAGCTTCTCTAACAAAGTTGGTTTCATGAACATGTCTGCACAGTTTTCCTTTGTATGCACTTTTTCAAGAGAGACTCCCCTTTCAGTGATAACCTTTCTTACAAAATGGTACTTGATAGGTATATGCTTTGATTTACTATGATAGGGCGGATTCTTAGCCAAATGAATTTAACTTTGACTATCAAAAAATAACTTGATGTTGTCCTGTAACCTACCAAACTCACCAAACAAACCTTTCAACCAAATTGCTTCTTTGCAAGCATGTGAAGCAGCTATGTATTCTGCTTCAGTAGTGGATAATGCAACAATGCTTTGTAGCTTTGACATTCAGCTAATAGCTCCACCTGCAAGAGCAAAGACATACCCTGATGTTGACCTTCTCTTATCCAAATCACCTGCAAAATTGGAATCAACATATCTGCAAACAAATTCACTACTCCTGTTATAAGTGATACAATAATCACTTGTACCTCTCAAATACCGAAGCACCCATTTCACTGCTGGCCAGTGTTCTTTTCCTGGGTTTGCCATATACCTGCTGACAACCCTAATTGCATGTGAAATATCTGGTCGAGTACAAACCATCGCATACATTAAACAACCTACTACATTGGCATACGGAATTCGAGACATATATTCTTTTTCTTCATTTGTATTAGGACATAAACTATAAGAAAGCTTGGGAAGCTAAAGGGACTGACACAGGCTTCACATTGTTCATACCAAACCTCAAGAGTATTTTCTCAATATACTTTTGTTATGATAGCCACAGCTTACCATTGCTCCTGTCTCTGATAATCTCCATGCCCAAAATCTGTCTTGCTGCTCCTAGATCTTTCATATCAAATGTCCTAGCCATCTAAGCCTTTAATCTGTTGATCTCTATTATGCTTTTGCTTGCTAAAAGCATATCGTCAACATACAACACTAAGATAATGAACATGCCATTACTTAATTTCTTTAAGTAAACACAATGATCATATTCACTTCTTATATAATTTTGATTCATCATGAAAGAATCAAATTTCTCGTACCATTGTCGAGGCGACTGCTTCAGACCATACAATGATTTCTTGAGCTTGCAGACAAATTTCTTGTTGCGGTTTTGAACAAACCCTTCTGGTTGTTCCATGTAAATCTCCTCATCTAAATCTCCATGTAAAAATGCAGTTTTAACATCTAGTTGTTGTAATTCTAAATCAAGTAAAGCAACTAATGCTAATACAATTCGAATTGAAACAATTTTTACAACTGGTGAAAATATCTCATGAAAATCAATGCCTTCTTTATGAGAAAAACCTTTTGCGACCAGCCTTGCTTTGTACCTATCCTCTGTATCATCAACACCCCTTTTCAATTTGTAAACCCATTTACATCCCACAGTTTTTCTATCTTTAGGAAGTTCTACCAGATCCCATGTGCCATTCTTGACTAATGCCATCATCTCGTCCTTCATAGCTTCTTTCCAGTTTTCACTTTTAGAACCTTCTACAGCTTCCTGATAGCATAAAGGTTCATCATCATTAGCGGTTAAAGCAATTGAAGTA
>APFE030225008.1:0-22952 GCA_000404065.3 Pinus taeda | reverse complement strand
TTCCATGTAAATCTCCTCAAATAAATCTCCATGTAAAAATGCAGTTTTAACATTTAGTTGCTGTAATTCTAAATCAAGTAAAGCAACTAATGCTAATACAATTCGAATTGAAACAATTTTTACAACTGGTGAAAATATCTCATGAAAATCAATGCCTACTTTCTGAGAAAAACCTTTTGTGACCAACCTTGCTTTGTACCTGTCCTCTGTATTATCAACACCCCTTTTCAATTTGTAAACCCATTTACATCCCACAGTTTTTCTGTCTTTAGGAAGTTCTACCAGATCCCATGTGCCATTCTTGACTAATGCCATCATCTCGTCCTTCATAGCTTCTTTCCACTTTTCACTTTTAGAACCTTCTACAACTTCCTGATAGCATAAAGGTTCATCATCATTAGCGGTTAAAGCAATTGAAGTAACATAATCATCATACCTTTTAGGAGGACGTTTGATTCTTAATGACCTCCTTAAAGATGTTTCTGGTACTTCCAAAATTTGTTGATTATTATTTGTAGGAACTTCTTCATGATCTGCATCTGAAACATGTTCATGATCTGCATCTGAAACATGTTCATGATCTACATTTGAAACTTGTTCATGATTTGCATCTGAAACTTGTTCATCTTGACTATCATCAATATTTGAACTGGTTTCAAACTGAATGTGTTGAAGCTTAGATACATTATCATGTTTCAATTTATCATCTACATTTGGATTTTCAAGTGAAGATTCATTAAATTTAACATCTCTGTTAATGATGATCTTGTGAGTAGTAGGATCCCACAATCTGTATCCCTTAGTCCCACCACCATATCCAACAAAGATATATCTTTTTGATTTAGGATCTAATTTAGAACGCTAATGTTTCAGAACCAGAGCATATGCATCACAACCAAAAACTTTTAGTTTAGAATAATCACAAGGATGACCTTTCCATACCTCTTGAGGAATTTTGCATCCTATTACAGTTGATGGTGATCGATTTATCAAATAGCAAGCTGTAGAAACCGCTTTTGTCCACAATTCCTTCTGCAAATTGGCATTACTAAGCATACTTCTTGCTCTCTCTAAAAGAGTCTTGTTCATGCATTCAACAACTCCATTTTGCTAAGGAGTATATACAGTGGTTTTATGTCTTTCGATCCCAGCGTCCTTGCAACAATTATCAAATTCCTTTGAAGTAAACTCACCACCATTGTCAGTTCTTAAACATTTAATGGTTCTTCCAGTGATGTTTTCAACTAATGCTCTAAACTGTTTGAAAACTGTAAATACATCAGACTTCTTCTTTAACATATGTAGACCCGCACTTTTCTAGAGAAATCATCAATAAAAGATACAAAATATGATGATCCTCCATATGAGGTTGTAGGAGATGGACCCCAAACATCATAATGGATATAATCAAGGATTCCCTTACTAGTATGTTTTCCAGTTTTAAACGTCTGCTTGCTTTGTTTCCCAAATAGACAATGTTTGCACAAATCTAACTTAACAGACTTTAAATTAGGAAGTAACCTACGATCAGATAAAATCTTTAAACCTCTTTCACTCATATGGCCCAACCTTTGATGCCATAAACGAATAGAATTACAGTCGTTTTTAGATATTGTAGAAACATGATCTGACTCTGTTCTTCCTTCTAACTGAAAAAGATTTCCAACCTTCTTTGCTTTCATTACTAGTAAAATTCCTTTATAAACTTTCATTACTCCACCTTGAATAAAAGTATTATATCCATTAGTGTCTAGTACTCCTAGTGAAATGAGGTTTTTTCTTAGTTCAGGTACATGTCTTACATCAGTTAGAATTTTATTTGTCCCATCAAACATTTTAAGCTGGATGCTTCCAATTCCCACAATGTTACATGTGACATCATTTCCATGTAAACGACTCCATCATTGATTGATTTATAAGTTTTAAACCATTCTCTATGAATGCACATATGATTTGATGCACCAGAATCTAACAGCCAATGTTGATCATGATTAGACAAATTAACTGATAACACTTCATCACTCATACGTGAAATGGATGCCGAACCTGTATCTGTCGTGTTTGCTTCTTTCTTCTCTGTCAAAGAGTCTTCTTTGGATGTTTGTTGTCTCTTCCAACAATCCTTCTTCAAATGTCCCGATTTGCCACAAAACCAGCGCTTTACCTTACTCTTCTTCCCTTTCGATTTTGAACGCGAGTCGTTGTGTTTACTGAAGCGTCTTTCTTTAGAACGACTTCTGACCATCATTGCTTCTGATGTAGAGGTTTCTGAATTTGACCTTTTCCTTGTCTCTTCGAACAACAAAGCTCCAACAACATCATCAAATTCAAGGGTTTCTGATGAACTAAGACTTATAGAAGTAACAAAATTATCCCATGACTCGAGCAACGAGCATAATAAAGTTATAGCTTTATCTTCTGATTCAAATTTTACTTCTATAATTTCTAACTGCACCAGGAGAGTATTAAAGGTATTCAAATGATCAGTAATAGATGTACCTTCCTTCATGCGCAAACTGTACAACCGTCGCTTCAAAATAATCCTATTGGTTAAGGATTTTGTCATGTACAGCTTCTCAAGCTTTGTCCACAAACCAGCAACAGTTTTCTCTGACACGATGTTAAACAAAACATCATCCGCCAAACACAGTCAAATACCGCTCAATGCTCTTTCATCCAAATCGCTCCATTCATCATCTGTCATAGTGTAAGGTTGTTTGGATTTTCCCAACAAAGCCTTCGCCACGCCTTGTTGCACGAGTAGATCATACATTTTCACTTTCCAGATCTCGAAGTTTTTTTTGCCATTAAACTTCTCGATCTCAAAACGAGCACTTTGAGTTTTTGCCATGTTGTAACACACAAAATCTCCAATTGCAACTTTTTAATAAATGAAGTTTTTTATTTAAAAAATGTCTTTGCCTTATACTATAATGCCTTTACCTTATAATACAATGCCTCTGCCGTACCATGTCATGGCATATTACAATTTCAAAAAAAAAAAAAAATTGCAGTTTTTCCAAAGATAAAGAGGCTTGGCGCTCCTCGACGGCGGAAGATCCGCGCCACAAACAAAATCGATGCGAGTCACAAAATTGGCGCGCTTAATCCTTGCATTTCCACGCCAATAGCAATTTCTGGCGCGCTGGCGCGATTATAACGCTCAAAACCGCACCAATTGGCGCAATTGTTCCTTCATAAACCGCGCCAACCCTTCTTTCGGCTCAAAAATGGCGTGACTGTTCACGACGAAACCGTGCCAACCCTATCTTCCATCTTTGTTGCATGTACGAGCTCCACGACATTGCTCTGATACCAATTGTTGGACCAAACAACACACAACGAAAAATTAATAAGCATACACAGCACACACAAAATCATTAAAAAAAAAAAACACAAAGACTTTAACGTGGTTCACCCAACCAATCTGGGCTACATCCACCAAACAGAGGCATCGGCAATCTTATTATTCAACAGGAGATTACAACAATTTAGTTCCTCACACACTCTCAGCACAATATCCTCTACGGGCTTACATTTTTATAGCTGGGAGTAGAAAACTTAATCATAAATTCTCTCATAACAAATATAGGATGCAATAACTCCTCCTCAAGAATAAATGGAGCTAATTTAGTAACAAATCCTATTGTTGTCACATACATGAGATTTTTGCCAAATTTAATGAACAGAAAACCTCAACAATTAATAAGTGAATTGTCGATAAACAAAACTCAATTTTTGCACATAATGTCTTTCGGAGAGTTTGCATAAGAAAACATGTGGAAATAACATCATCCACTCAAACTCAAATTCTTTTTGAAAGAAAAACATAATACAAAGTTTATCTGCTTTTTTTGTACACGGGTGATATCTCGCATGGCTGGGACTGCGCACTATTTGCCTCCCCATCCGAGTACAACCCACAGTTACATGATGTGTTGCATATGCAGCTATTGTAATCTTTGGATATTGTGTAATATTGTGATCTTGGGTTAATATAAAGCTTCTGCTGAGGGACTTACCCCCTCATTTCTCAAAAAAAAATTGGATTTTTTATCGAATGGTTGTGGAAGAAAACACCAGCGAATTGGATTTTTTTATGGAATGGTTGTGGAAGAAAACACGAGCGACTCAAATAGTATTAAAAATATAACACATAATTCATCATTTCCTTCCAAAACCAAAAGGTAAAACACCAAATTCAACATTTTCAAAAGAAACCGAAATAAGAATACAAAATTCATCGATTTCATTAGAAATCGCACCATAGAAGAGTTATTTTAAAGCTTCGATAAATGGGAAATGGTCCAGGTAGAATTCAACGATTGCTCACAAAAATCACTAGGTTCAAGCCGTGACCATAGCTTATATGTTGGTCAACACAATTTTCATAATAGTGCACTTAATTTTTTTTATTTGTTAAGGAAAAATGACAAGGAAATTATTTTAGTATGATCATGTGGACGATGGGCATTAAATAATAATGTTAGAGATGACATGCACGCCTCCATCTCCAATATTAACACCTCTTTCACATTAATATTGTCAATCAATTATTCCCTTGCCATAACTTGTCACCACTAGCTAGCTCAGTGTCATGTTCAAGGGCTATTTATGGTACAAATGCTTGCTCAGTATTCATTATTACAGTTTTGTCACTCAACTATTCTTTTATGTCTTTGAATTCTCCCAAGTGGTCACATTGTATTCTACATGTTCCAATCCTAAGACAGGTTCTTTTTAGTACATTTTTGAACTGATTTTTTTTTATTGTAAAGGCATTTTTTTGGGTTCGATTATCAAGTTTCATGCGAAGTTGCATGAGCTTTCATACTTCAATTGATGAAGTTTGAAATGCAAAATCTTATGCCTAAGGAAACTATTTCTGAGAGTGGTTTTGAGGTTATTGAGCGGAGCCTTGTAGAGATGGCGAAGTGCTAGAACTTGGTTTGAGTTGTACAAGGTTCAACATTTTGTTTATTATGGTAAGAATACTTGTCTCTTTCCTATGTTTTTTGTTTAAAAATTTTTGACAGGATGGCAGTAGAAACAATGTACACACATATCAAGGAAACTCCTGTGTATACGTATATTTCGCATTTTTGTGTTTTAAATTTTATAATTTGTATGTAGTTTTCGTTATAATAGAATGCCCAATGAAAACTTATCAAAAAAAATATAAATTTCCACGCCAATCAAGCAATAGTATTGTAAGTATAACATTCAAGTGTTAGTTGATAATCTTATGGAAGATGTCTACTGAAATGATTGATTGTTGATTTTCTTCATAGGACATGTGGAATGCAACCCCTGAACCACAACTCTTAGTTGAATTGCCCTGAGAGTACACTTTCTAGATAGCATTAACTGATTTAATTGTATGTGGAGTCCTCATTTCATAAAAGTATTCTGATTTTAATTGTATGTGGAGTCCTTATTTCATAAAAGTATTTTGATTTTGTTTTGTTAAGTGTGTAAAGAGTTATATAATAGTTGTTGGAATTAAGTTTCATATTGTTGTTCAACGAGTTAGTCATTTCTCAAGGTATATTGAAAGCCCCCAAACAATTGGTCGTATTATGAATTATTCTCCCAGACATTCAAGATTGTGGCACTAGGCATTCACTCCCTTAAAGGCCCTTACATAATATTTTATGGTTAGAGTGCGTCGTAAGTTGAGCTTGGAGAGGAACCAAAAAAATCGTTACAATTCTAGGACATACGGTGAAGGTAATTGCATTGATTTTATGTTGAATTTGGGTTGGTTTGTGTTTCTCTGGTAGACGAATAAGACCAAGAATAGTTCCTATTATATGCTAACAATACCTTTGTCTACTTTCGCCCTGAAGATGTTTGTGTTGTGATACAACACCAAAGCGGCATAGTGAATTTTTCAAGCCTGTGATGTTCTTTCCCTGCCATTGCAAATTGATCAAAAAGAGCTTCTCATTTTAGTTTTCTTCTGACCTTAACTCCCATGATGAAGTGGCACCGTCACCAAAGAGAACCTTCCTGACCAAACTATTGAGGTGACTATCAGAAGGGCCATAAAAGGTGATTGAATATGATGGTCATGAGTTCATTGTAGATAACTCTACAAGGTAGGGTCGTGAGTTCACTGCACACAACGCTGCAAGGTATGAGAATTCATATGAAGGCAACAAAGGAGTGGTGAGGGTGAATGTTACCAGTTCATATGGAGGTGAGAAAGGCAAAAGCAGCTAGGGTGAATGACGTCATCCAAGCTCCATGTGTTAGATTTCCACTTGACAGAGGACGACAAAAATCCAGCATGGGGATTGGTTGGGATGAACAATGTTTGCCCAACCAATTCCATAGAGGAACACCTTCAATGTAATTAAAGAATTTCCATTTAAGATAGATATGGTAAGGTTATATATTAAGATGGGATGTAAATTTCCATTTTTCCATTTAAATAATGTTTACATTTAAAATTATTATATTTAGCCAATAAAAAAGTGTGTGTGTACAAAAAAAAAAAAAACCACAAGCACAAAGACAATCTCTGATGCGTAGAACTAGTTTCTCTGTGTAACACAATGAGATGAAAATATTACATAGACAGGATCATAAGATTTCATGAGAATGAAGATTGAATTGTTATTAGAGAAAGTTTAGGCAAAAGATTCGGCTTTGGCTTTCTGCTTGGAGTTTTCAAAAATAAGAATATGACATACACTTGAAAATATTACATAGACGGGATCATAAGATTTCATGAGAATGAAGATTGAGTTGTTATTAGAGAAAGTTTAGGCAAAAGATTCGGCTTTGGCTTTCTGCTTGGAGTTTTCAAAAATAAAAATATTACATACACTCCAAGTAATTTTGCTTACATATTAAAATAAAATTATTTGTTTAAAATAACTAAAACTATTTGATTATGAACTTCAAATAATATAAATAATAATATAATTGTATCTAACACTCATTTATCAAAAATTTTATATAAATTAAAAGATTAAAAAATATATAAAATAATAACTTAATATTAGTTTGATATTAATTTTGTATATGATACTTTCATATGCAATTAACTATTGTTTATTACAAATGAATCTATATCACAAAGAATAAAGTTGTTAGTTTTATATGACAATTACCTCACGAGGAGTGTCTACCTGGCAGTTATTATAACCATACTTTATCAATTTGAATAATCATCTAATTATGTTGTAACCACCCCTACTATAATTACCGGCATTCACTCGCCTACCTGGGTAAACATGAGACAGAGAGTTACCATGACATGACCCGACCTTTGATACTTATTTATGAAGGAATGAAATGAAATACAGATATAAACAGAAACATAGAGGTACAACAAAAACAAAACTTCAATTCATTAAAACAAATACTAAAAATTATTTACATGCGTAATGGAAATAAACTAGCTCGGGCAATGGTAGTTTATCTCTTAGAAGAGATGTGGTGACTACATGCCTTCTAAATTGTGTTACAATGAGGCTTGAAAGCCTATTTATTATTGAGAAGCAATGGAAAACCCTAAACATAAAAAAACCTAACCCTAGGAGATGAAGCACCAAAAGTCTATGGACCTTGTTGGGGTAAATTGGTAAATCAACTTCTCGGGGTCGTAACCTTGGCATATGATCTCTGTTTGACACGTACAATACCTCACTAAAAAGATCTATCTGAGGAATACAACTTTTCCAAGAAAATGTTGTTTAGGGCCTCAAAATGACTTTGGAAGTTCAAGACCTAAAAAAATTGCCAAAAATAGTAAATCATGCTACACTTAAGGAAACTGAAAGAGACAACGGTGGGGGCCCAAGTGGAATAGGTGGGTGCTCACTAATATCTACCTAGATCACTCCTCCCCCCTTAGGAAGCAATGGTCCCCACTGCGTTGAGTGCCTCCATGAGATGGGGGAACTTCTACTAAACTTGGTCCCTAGTGAGCCACTTGCCTTGGTGCAGGAGTTGGCCAACTTTGACAACCCGATATAGTTGGATCTTCTGCTGGAAAGTGTTCTTGATCTATGTGTCATGGATCCGATCAGAGTTGTCTTGTTCCATGCACTCTAGGTTTAAGCTATGTTGGTATTATTTGTTCAGCAATGTCTGATGTGTCCAGTAATGGTAGAAAGTATGGTTGAAGGCGATCCACATTGAACATTGGGTGTAGGCCATGGAATGGGGGGATGTTGAGCTCAAAAGAATTGTCTCCCATAGCCTTGGTTATGGTGTAAGTCCCTTATCAGAGCAATCTGAGGTTTTGATGGGCTTTGATAAGGTGTTTTTTTCTGCAAGTGCAACCAAACTTTATCACCCACTTGAAACTTGTGCGACACCTGACGTTGATCATGTCGTTGCTTGTACCTGACATTGGGCTTCTCCAAGATGTCATGAACATGTTAGCACATGTGTTGGATGTGTTCAATAAACCTAGTTTCTTTATCGTCCTCAGACTATACATGTGTGGATTATGTCTGTGTAATTGCATAAGGCATGGCAACATCAATCAGACACAATGGTTGAAATCCCAAACCCACTTGAAAGGGACTATGACCAGTCGAGCTATGGAGAGATTTTTTATAGTTGTGTTGCTTATAATGAAGGCTCTCATCCCATGTTCGTGGATTCTTGGAGTTATACAAGTGTAGTATGTGTACTATCATCTTGTTGACGACTTATGTCTAGTCATTACTCTGGGGATGGAATGTAGTCAACTTGGTGAGTTTGGTGTTCAATAGTGTCCAAAGGCTCAACCAAAATGTGCTAAGGAACCTGTTATCCCAATCTGATATAATGGTAGGCGGGACCCAAAAATGTACCCACACTTGTTCAAATAAGAGTTTGGTAGTGTCCTATGCTGTAATACTCTTCTTGCAGGCTACCAATATAGTCATTTTAGAAAATCTATCCACGACCACAAATACACAGCCATTACCATGCTTGGTAGAAGGGAGGCCAGAGAGATAATCCATGGAGATAGACTCTCAAGGCTGGTTGGGAGTAGGAAAAGGAGTGTACAGGCCTTGCTTCTTGATGGTTGAATTGGCGATGGCACAGGCAGTACAGGATCTGATATATTTTCCAACATCCTGTCGAAGTTTTGTCCAATAAAACTACTTATGGAGTATGGCCATAGTTTTCTCCACACCAAAGTGTCCTGCAACTCGGTTGTAGTGCGCCTCCCAAATCATCTTGGCATACTCACTTGAACGAACACAAAGGTGGCTTAGGTAGCATAATAATGCATCTTGGAGGTGGAAATCGGGAACTTGATTTCCATCCATTAGCATCTAGTATGTAGTGGCGAACTTTGGATCATTTTTGTACAGTTGTTGTCATCCACAGGTCTCATGGCCACAAGAGTTGAGAATAGTGGTTAGTATTGCAACTGGGGCATGACTGAGGCAATCTACAACATGATTAGTGTTTCCATTTTGTATTTAATGTTCAAGTGGAATTGTTGCAGATATGTATACCACTTTTGATGGTGATCATTCTGCAAGTTCCCTTTCATCTGTATAAACTGAAGAGGTCGATTATCGGTGTGGATGACCGTCTCATTCCCCAAAATGTAATGTTTCCATTGTCGGCAACCCTGCATAATAGAATACATCTCTTTATCATAGGTGGGGTACTTCCAAATTGTATTGAAAAGTGTCTCACTATGATAGGCCACTGGATGCTCGTGCTAGTGAGGACTACACCAATAGCATAGTCGGAGGTGTCTGTCTCAATGTCAAATAATTGTTGCAGGTTTGGCAATGTGAGTATATGTGTAGAGTAGAGGTGGTGCTTTAGTTCAACAAACGCCTTCTGTTGGGACTCAGACCATGAAAAATTTGCTTTCGCTCCGCCCTTGGTAATTTTACTCAAAGGCCAAGTGATATGGGAGAATCCCAACACGAACCTCCGATAAAAATTTGCAAGACCCAAGAACTTGTGAAGCTCTGTTAGAGTGGTTGGGGTTGGCTAATCCTGAATGACCTGGATCTTATTTGGATTCACATGCATGCCTTGCTCATCTATGATGTAACCCAGATACTAGACTTGGCTCATGTCAAAGGTGCATTTCTCCGAGTTGGCAAGCAGCGTGTGTTGCCGCAAGGTTTAAAGGACCTGCCGAATGTGTTGCAAGTGCTCCTCCCAACTCTTTTTGAAGATGAGGACGTCGTCTAGATAAACAACCACGAACGAGTTGGTGAAGGGCCACAAGATGTCATCCATCAACCTCATAAAAGTAGCAAGGGAATTTGTTAACCCGAAGGGCATGACAACCATTCAAAAAGGCCTTCCTTGGGTTTGAAGGCAGACTTCCATATATTTGTGGGCTCTATTAGAACCTAGTGATAACTAGACTTCAAATCGATCTTGTTGAAATACTTGGGCCCCTTGAGCTGGTCCAAAAGGTCATCAATCCATGGGATTGGATACCTGTTCCTGACAGTGATTTTGTTTAGCGCATGATAATCAATGTAGAGCCTTTAGGTTCCATCCTTCTTTTGTACAAGTACAATTGATCTCCCACGTGGTGAGGAACTTGGTCGGATGTGCCCTTTTTGCAGCAACTCTTGGATATGCCACTTGATCTCTTCATTTTTTAGAATGTGGCGACAATATATTGGCCCATTGGGTAGAGCTTCTCCGAGAGTCAAATCGATCAAATGCTTGACCTGACAGTGCAAGTGTACCCATGCAGGTGAGGAGAATATGTCCATGTATTCTTCCACGACCTTATCCACCTGCTTATGCTGCATGGAGGAACCCTTCCTAGGGGCCATGGATGTGGTCACGATCTTCCCCTTACTTTGAGAGTGAATAAAAAAGAAAACAAATTTCTCGGTCTAGGAGATGATCTTACAACATTGATTAGTAGAGATAAAATAGATGGCAGTAGATTGGGCTACCTTTGGTATCATGTATAACTTATTGCCCAATGTAATAATAATAGTATGATGCCTAGACTCATACACAACATGACACTTCCACAAGTATGGTTGGCATAATAATACATCACAAACTTCAAGAGGAGAAACATCACACAACACCTCATATGTGAATGGCTTGATGTTGTAGGGAAGGCGACGATGTTGGCTAACGCAAAGATCTCGTCCTTGGTGAAGCCACCCGATGGTGTACGAATGCAGGTGTGATGTGATCGGTAGGCCCAATCGCTTCACGACCTCTGTTGAAATGAGGTTCTTTTGGCTTTTGTTGTTGATAATGAACTGCAGCAGAAAACCCTTCACCCACATCTATGAGTGGAATAAACGCTCCCCCTCCTCTGAATCTTTGAGCTCAATCTTCTAGACCTTGGTGGTGGCAATGGTGGCACTGGAATCTACATCAATAATATGCTTCCCTTTGTCATTCCCCTTATCATTTTCTGACTTAGAGTCGAAACATGCATTTGACTCTAAAGCCTTCAGCTCGACCACCAATGATTACTTGGCTCGACACTCACTTGTGTTGTGAGTGGGGCTCTTATGGAACTTACACCACTTTCATGTGTCCTTCTTTGTCTTCATAGTGTTTTATTTGCTTACGGCTTTGGTGGGTTGCCTTGGGTAAACCTGCCTTAGCTTTATCCTTTGTTCTGTGGTTTGTGGTGGGGGGGGTGCTTTCCCTTGCTTCGAATTCGCAAATCCAAAGGCTAGCTTCTTCTATTTAAATTTATGTCGATCTTGATAATGTATTGATAGGTGACGCAAAGCAAGGAGATGTCTAAGAACTCCATCTCATCCATAATGTATTTCTGTAGATAGTCATGGGTAGTTGAGTACTGAATGCCACTCAGAATCCTTGATACCCAACTCTGTGCGAAGGGTATGAAAAATATTTGCGAACTTTGACACATCTTGGTCCCTTCTCTACCATAGTGTGGTCCACTTTATGTACTTATCTTCATAACTCCTGACAGGGTAATATTGTTTCTTAATGGTGTCTCAGAAAGAATTCCAAGTGGGTGCAACTGAAAACAGTGAGGGTTCCCTCTCGTCGCTCTGCTCACTGTAGCTTTCCCACTAATTCTTGATGCGGAGGGCGGCTTTGAGAAGTGCAAAAGTAATATTTTCCCTAATAGAAAAATCATGAACCAAAAAATATCCTTCCAACATATTTAACCATTTATCTATGACATATGCATCTATTTAGCATTAAAATATGGGAACGTCAATGTTGACTTGTACCTTAAAGGGAGTGGCACCTCCAGAGTGGCTGTGAGATGAAGATGTGTCACTTGCGGGCATCTGCCAAAGGATCTGGGCAAATTTGTCCATCATCGCATTCCTTTGTTGCTCGAGGGCTTCTTCAAACAATATTTTGAAAGGATCTTTTACTCCCTCATCTTTCTTTTATTATACCATGGGAGGCCATTGCAAAGGTTCAACCAGTTCGATCCCTAACTCCTTATACCTTGACCTCATTGGGCACATGCACAAAAAAATAGAGAGAAAAAACCGCTCTGAAATGACTGATCTAGATTTATGAAGGAATTAAATGAAATACAAAAAAAAAAAAAAAAAAAAAAAAAAAAAAAAAAAAAAAAAAAAAAAAAAAAAAAAAAAAAACATAGAGAAAAAGGAAACAAAACTTCAATTCATTAATAACAAATACTAAAAATTGTTTACATGCAGAATGGAAATAAACTAGCTCAGACGATGGTAGTTTATCTTTGAGAAGAGATGTGATGGCTACATGCCTTCTGAACTATATTACAATGAGGCTCGAAGGCCTATTTATTATTTAGAAATAATGGAAAACCCTAAACATCCAAAAACCTAACCCTAGAAGATGAAGCGCCAAAAGTCTATGGACCCCGTTGGGGTAAATTGGTACATCAACTTCCAGGGGTTGTAACTCTGACATACGATCTCTATTTAGTGCATATAATACCTCGTTAGAAATATCTATCTAAGGATTACAACTTTCGACTGCAAACCCCTACCACAAACTACCACTTTGCCTATTTTCCAAAAAAGTGTTGTTTAGGGCCTCAAAATGGTTCCAGAAGTTCAGGACCCAAAAATATGTCATGTAACACCCTCCTCTCACATCTACCCAAGCAATCGGCCAGCCGGGGTAAATACGTGATGAGAGGTCACTATGATATGATTCGAAATCCTAGGTAACCTTAAGGAAATAGAATCGACAGAAACACACCATATAGACATCCCTTAGGTGCTTCAGGACCCCCAGGAGCTAATCCACCACTCCAGGTGCCCAACCCTTGAGTTAACCTATAATTTCAATGAATTAGACCCATAGTTACTCCTATGAGAAGGCATTAGTGTGAATGTAAACCTATAGTCACTCCCACATTTCCTGCAAGGGAGAGACTGTAGTCTCTATCAGCCAATTTTATGCTAGACACTATGAGATTTAAGCCACCTTTTCAGGGCTAGTCTCCAAACTAATGCCTAGAACTTGATGAGACTCTTTAAGACATTAAATGATACCAAGGAAAATCCTTTAACACAAAACTTGATCAAGGTCTTGACCTAACCAAGCCTAACCATGACAGACATTTTGTCAAACACTTAGTAAATATGCAACCTACATGTGTAAATAACAGATCTGAGAATAGGGGTCTCATACTTATCTAGGATTCTCTATGAAGCATTGTCTCCTTATCACATTAGCTGCCATTTCATCCATTAGGTCATAGATACATTGATCATTCAATAAAAAGTAATAACATGATGAGATCCATACATAACTATTGTCATAAAATACATACATAACAAGCATAGTAGGGACAAAAATACCAATGGAATCATAGCCATATAACTCATATATAATCCATAATAATTCTCATAGAGGTACAAAGAGAAATAACCTTTCATTATTGATGCAAAATCCAAACCTGGGATGGGACTTCCAGATTCCACCTGATCGTAGAATGGCTGAGCCAAATCTTTCTTCAGTCATTCACCCCTGTGCCATATTCCAAGCATGAATGTGGGATGTCATAGAACACATCAATCAAAACTCATCCAGAGCTTCCAGAGGCCATCCACCTCAACCCATCAAACAGTGATTCCACCTCACGGTCGGACATCACAAATCCATCATCAGATTGGTCTCCATCCAAGCCTTCCGGGGCTTTGAGAGTGTTTGTCCAGCCAAGGCTTCCAGAAATAGTAACTCAACCCACAACTTATACAGGGCTTCCAGAGCGTTTGTCCAACCAAGGCTTCAAGGACTAGTAATTCAACCTACCAAGGGCTTCCAGATCATTTGTCCAACCAAGGCTTCAAGGACTAGTAACTCAACCCAAGCTGTTACAGGGCTTCCAGAGTGTTTGTTCAACCAGGGCTTCCAGGACTAGTAACACAGCCCAAGCTAAGGAAACATGAGAACCAACCAAAAGAAAATAATGAAAGTAGACCCACAATCACCATGGCTATATAGGAAATGGAAAGGCTAGGCAATCCACTGTCAATCCTAACCATCCTCCATGCTAATGACAGATCATAATCAAAAATCCACATGCATATGCCATGTATGCTAGAACTAGTGAAGGAAACATACATGCAACTCGTTACCTACAAGCAAATCTGATGTAGTTGCCGATACTGATGCCCTCTTGTGCTTTCCTTCTCTTCCTTTGTCTTCTTGCTCCAAGAATCCAAATATGCCACACCCTCCAAGAGTGCTCCAAGAAAACTCTAAGTCTCCAAGAGTATGAGAGAGAGAGAGAGAATAATGAGAGAGCTCCAATATTGAACTGACCTAGTCCTTCCCAATGATCCTCATAAGCCTTTTTATTAATGAGGCCTCTATTTTCTTCATTTTTCGTTATTTTCCTTCAATTTCCTCCTCACATAGAACCTATGACCTTTCACCTTCCTTCTCTCCTAATTTCCATTGTTTTCATAAATAAATGTGTCAATATACATTTTTGCCTCTTTAATGCCTTAGCCATTGCCTTTGCTAATTTCCTTAGTCGTAATAAACCGAATCAACACCCACCAGGATGTTCCCCCCACCATTCAGCTTGGAATATGTGTCCCATTAACGTGGCCTTATATATATTTTTACATGGAATTTTCACCAGGGTTGTTACAGAACCCTCCGCCTTGGGGGAACACCATCCTTGGTATGCAATGACACCTATAACTAACAAGATCACTGAAAACAAAACATATTGCCCATGGAGCTTTATAACATAGCTCATTGTAGTGTTTATAATGACCATCTACTAAAACAAAGCATCATGACAACATACCACATAGTGGACATTTATAGCACAACTCACTACGGTATTTACAATAATCACATATACACATACACATTTGCTTCAACCAACAAACAATTGTAATGTCTATGGAGCTTTATAAATCCAACTCGATACAGTATTTACAATAATATACACATATACACATTTGCTCAACTAGCAAATAAAAGGATATAATGACTGCATCCGCAACAAGGGAATCTAGAGGTTCACACCTCCACCCTCAAGTAATACTAGGATTCATCTCCTTCGCACGAAGTCCTGAATCCACTGCCATAGTTAGACTGCATCCAATGTCCAGCGCTATAATCCTACGCCACTTGTCCTCTCAGTGAACAATTACCAACTCATTTTTTCAGGGCACACTCCCAATTTGCATCTGATTCCATCTAGCAATGTTGATGACCAAAACAAATATATCCTCGACCTTCCCTTCTCTACTACACAGTCCCTTGGGAAATCCGGTCACCCCTACCATGCAACCACTCACCTTCCAAGTTCTGTTGGCACCCCCATCTCGGGTCATCCATCCCTTGGAAACGCTTCCTCACATAGGAAGATATAAAAACCAAGGCATATACCTACCTCAACACCATCATACCGCTCATGGCATGCCCATAACAATCAATGGACACTATTGGGTACCAGTGTTGTTGACAAGGTTAATCATCTCTGTGGATAGAGACGATCCCTCTAGCCCAATTAGTGGGTCTAGCAACTGAAGTGACAGTCAACTAGACATCTTCCTAGGTTATAATTGAAAAGTAGAACGAAAGAGATGACCTACCTCGTTCTGATGATATTCTGATTTCCTTTGTTGAGTGCCTCAAACTGCTTTTGTCATAGACTTGTTCCTGCTTCTCTCAATGTTTGTTTACCTACACAAGTGATCAAGAGACGACAAAGCATGCCAAAATTGATAGCAAATCCAATAACAAACTACTTAAGTGATCAAGGAATGTCAAGCTAATAAATACATGAACATATATATTTTGGGAAGATGAACCAACAATTGTATATTATTAGGAAATAAAGGGAAGCTTACAACCAAAGCCTTTATGTTGAAAGGCTCTCCTTGAGTGGTAATCCAAGTCCAAGCCAAGGATTCTCCAAGCACTCCTTCTCCAAGTCTAATAAATAGCCTTTTGGCACAAGCTTAGCATAAGGGTGCAAATAGACATAGACCAACCCAGCCTCTACCCTGACCAACCATTTCGTAATGGGAGAGGATGAATTTATAGGTTGGGAAAGGGAGTTAGGATCCCTACAAAGGTAGGATTAGGCCCTTATCTCAAGGAGGTAGCTCATATGGATAAGACCAAGAGGCCAAGTTGGGAGAATTTGACCTCATATATGTCGAACAACCTCCAGCTCACCGCTCTGGAAGATTCTAGATCACGAAGCTTCTCACCCTCTTTGGGAAAATTGCCTTTTTGGGATCATCGCGGGTATATGAGCAAACAGAGTGATGTCATCGTAGGTCTCGCATAGTGTAACATGTGACCATCGCAGTTTTTAGCCTCATAAGAGCGATGATTCTTAAATTAGGGTTTAAGAGCCATTTCCTTCAGGGGAAGCTCAAGGCATTTTCCAATCAATGTCTTAGGGAGGATCTGAATTGCATATATGAATGAATACACTGCATTATGGTCATTTTTCAGGTACTTCAAGGTATGTCATAGGGAAGTGCAGGAGGTGTGACAAAATATTGTGTAATAAGTGTCCCACAATGACCCTGTTCTTGAATGCTTTACTAGCATACTCCTGCATTTTACAGTTCCTTTTGTTGTTGAAAATTATTGCAATCGATTTCAATCACCCAACCGGGCATTTCATGCATTCCTGTACCAAGCATATAACTTCCATTAGATTTAAAATAATTTGAAATAAATTCACATCATATCTCATTGGTATCTCGTCAATAAGGTACATTTGCAATCATGTTCGCTTCCTGTCACAATAAGTCAAACTATTATATTTGACCAAATCAACATGTATAAAAATATCACATCAATTTAGCTCAAAACATAACCATCATAGATCAAAATCATAAATCACATGTAATCATCATAAACTAGAATCATAGATCACATATAATCACCATATACCAGAATCACAGATCACTCGTAAACATCATAAACCATGATCATAAACCACATGTATAATAAAGTTGAAATAAAATATTGATACTTATCCTTCATCGATCCTTGCTTATGCCTTTGTTCTTATTTCGTATGCACACTGGATTAGTTTTCACACCCGATAAACACCCAATGCCCTCTCCTCAACCAGGTGCACATATACATAGTGTGCATCACACAATGCAATGCATGCACCTACACCTGACATACAACACATACACCTAAACCTAGTGTATACAATAGAATACATACGCCTACATCCAGTGCATAACATAATACATACACCTACACCTAGCATACAACACAACACAATACATTTATACCCGATGTACAACACCACATAATACATGCACCTACACAATGCACATACATAGTAGCACATGCCCTCAACAGAACATGTATGACATGCGCACAATACCATAAGTGCACTAGTACCATATGTACAACATGTACACAGTACCACTTGTACACCACACCATTTGCACAACGTATGCACGATATCACGTGTACACGACACCACCTGCACAACGTGTACACAATGCCACATGTGCACTGCACCACTTGTACAACGTGTACACAATAACACATGTACATAGTACCACATGCACGATGTGTATGCAACACCACAATGTACACAACGCCACATGCACGACATGTACACAACACCACCTGCACGTAGTGCCACTTGTACAACATGTACACAACACCACATGCATACAACACCACGTGTACAATCATGCACACCACACCATATGTACATGCACGCAACACCACATGTATATAGCACTGCATATCCAACATGTACATAACATCATCTGTACACAAAATTTCATATCCAACATGCACAAAGCACCATATGCATACAACACTGCATATCCATCATGCACACAATAAAATATGTGCATAGCACCGTATATCCAACATGCACATAGCACCATATATACCCAACACTGAATATGAAACATTCATACAACACTATTTGTACTAACACCCTGTACATAATATTGCATAAACAACATGTACACATACTACATATGCACAATACTGCATGCGCACAATCATCACAGATGCAACATGTACAACATGTATGACATATGCACAACAGTAATACCACACATCTGAAACCACACTACATCTACCAAGCAACCTTTCTTCCAGTGTCTTATCCATGCTTGTCCCAACATGCCACAGACCACACTTCTTTCATTTTGCTTATGTATCCCTCGATATAACATGTCCAAAACATAGACATAATATAATCACATAATATCAACTCATAACCACATGATAATATTACATGCACACAATTATCACAAATGCAACATGTACAACATGTATGACATATGCACAGCAGTAATACCACACATTCGAAACCACACTATATATACCAAGCAATCTTGCTTCCAGTGTCTTATCCATGCTTGTCCCAACATACCGTAAACCACATTGCTTTCATTTCGATGATGTATCCCTCGGTATAGCCTATCCATAACATAGACATAATATAATCACATAATATCAACTCATAACCACATGATACTGACCTCATATATTTGTCATGACTACTCTTCCGAATTAGTTCCTCGTAAGACCAGTAACCTCTTCATGTCATTTGCCTGTGTAAGCAATCATTCCTCCACAAGAACGATTCCTGACGACCCTGTCATACAGTGACATAGATACATAAATACATATACATAAACATTTAGAATAAAACAACCATGATCTTGTCAGACAACAACATACATACATACATACATGTATACATATAAAAACATTAGCATAGTCATGATCATAACATAATTACTAGATAACATAAGGTCTCGGTTAAGAGAACTTCCTTATTGTACACAACATGCGCAACATTGAGAACCACAATTCCCAACTTAGCCAAGGCATCTGGTACCTCATATCCATTTACTTTACCTTTCTAGTTACCTTTATCATGTTTGTACTACCACCGTCACCTTGGACCCAACCAGTCCATCTGAGTGTCATAGTCTTTACCTTCTGTTGTGCTTACTCATGCACCAGGCTTCATCTGTGTCTTACATTACCTATTGGATTTCATTCAGATCTCCCTGAGCTCCACTAACTTTCCCCTTTCCCAACCAATTCCCAAGACACTCACAACATAAAAGATAAGAATAGAAACAACAACAAGGAGAAAACCATGAAAACCGATAACAACACAACTCCACAGACGAAGTGGTATGGCCATACTCTAGATGTAAATAAAGCTGCAAATCAAGCGCAAGCAAAAAAAAAAAAAAAAAACCAAAAGCACAAGACTAACAACAACAACATGACTCAATCCCCATGGTTCCCAGGGAAACTCAACCTAAGCCTTCTTCAAGATTTTGTGGCAATCTCTCTTTCCATGTAACTCCTTGCATCATACTGCCATAAGCACATAACTATCAGCGCATAAATAAATATAAGAATACATCGGTTACCTTATCTTGTTGTGCCAAGCACATTGCTTGCAACTAAACACATCCACGCCATCTCTCAAGGGACTCCAATTCCCTTGACAGACCCACCTACAACTAGCTACTGGCTAATATACTTGTCAAGTACATGTTCATGGCTATAACACATATCCACATAATGTCAGACAAAGTCAAGGCTAAGAAGACTCCCTATATGCAAAGCACTCATTCATTCAGAACTAGGGTTTCCAATTATTGTCCAATTCTTTTCTTTTACCCTTTTTACGTTGTTTCAATTGAGTCTTACTATGCACTATCACATCATCCCACTGTTAGTTATATTAAACACATCAACTATTACCTTGTCATGCTAATACCAAACATGTTACCCTGCAACTACTCATACATGTCAACCATATGTTCCAAACATCAAGACAATCATATGTATCAATTTGAAATCAACCTTTACCAACACTAAGAATCATGTCATAATCCATAGTCAACTCTTAGTCATTAGACCTAATGCTACAACTATCACCTACTCACATACCAATTGTTTCAACACATATGTATTAGTACAACCATCTTAAAATGAGATCATTTGAACACATAGTCATATTATGCAATTCATCAAACATTCACCAACTTGCAAACATACCATGTTATTTAAATAAACTAAACACATAGTAGATACCAAACACTCAACACCAAATAGACGACATAATCAAGAATGAAGCACCAAGTATACTACATAAGAAAACTCATACCTTAGTGTACCTCAGGGGAGGTTATCTTGCATGCACAATCAATTTAGTTAGCATGATATGACTTCACAACGCACCTACTCAACCACATATAAGATCATGATATCCATAATAATCACTAACTAACATGTTCACATCATAAATTCATAAACAATTTTCATTCATACATAACAGTCACATATGCAAGGTCAATCTAGATTAGTAAACACCATATAAAAAATATGTCATCTCATACCTAACTATTGTAACCATAACCATCTGCAAATGCCAATCCAAGTTAACATGATACATATAGCATCAAGATCTTCAATGCAATGAACATAACCATCACGCATATGACCAATCCAAATTACAATATCAAGATCTCAATGAAATAACCCTAATCATCAAGTTAATAGCATATAACAACAATAAGTTATATATCATGCTCATCAACAATATATAACATAATCCTCAAGTTATCTAACATAGAACAATAATAGCAATGCCTACAACCACATGTTTCTATAATTCTTGACTATCTGACACATGTGCATATGACTGTACTAATCAACTATCATCTATTATGTATGTAACCATAACATCAAAAGACATGTACATAAACATAATGCATGTGAAAACCCTTAACTTACATACCTGCATGCCAAACATACAATACTTGTATGGTGATATGCTCTTACCCCAAAGTCTAATGCTGCAACCTCACTTTGCTAGTGTGCATCTCCTGCTCTATCTCAACCAACACATTAGCATCATAACAACCAATAACATCATGATGACCTAAATTGCATACAATGACTTCACAAGGCATATTTGACCTACTATTCATGCATAACTATAACCAAGACCATACATGCATAATATTTACATATATACATATAACACATGAGTACAAAACCATATACACACCATTCTAGCTAGAGTCTAGTCATCAATGCATGACCATATCAACTACGCAAACCATGGCCTCATGCATGACCATATCAACTACACAAACCATGACCTCATGCATGACAACAACAACCACCTCAAGTGCACTTGATAAAATGTGAACACTGACATGCATAACAATGCATAATCAACCATACACACATGAAGACATACTCCATGATAACAACTTCAATGTTCACATGGCGACATCACTACAACCAAGATCAACACCATGTAAATGGAACAAGAACATAGATTACAAGCATAAGGAACACATATGCAACCAACATGAAAGAATGATCAACGCACAGGCCAAGGAGAGCGTAACCACGCTTTGATACCACTTTGTAACACCCTCCTCCCACATCTACCCAAGCAACCGGCCAACTGGGGTAAATATGCGACGAGAGGCCATTATGATATGATTCGACCTCCTAAGTAACCTTAAGGAAATGGAATCAATGGAAACACACCATACATACATCCCTAAGGTGCTTTAGGACCCCCAGGAGCTAATCCACCACTCCAGGTGCCGAACCCCTAATTTAACCTAGAATTTCAATGAATTAGACCCATAGTCGCTCCCATGACAAGGCATGAGTGCAACTGTAAAGCTATAGTCACTCCCATAGTGCCTACAAGGGAGAGACTACAATCTCTATCGGCCAATTCTATGCCAGAAACTGCGAGATTTAAGCCACTTTTTCAGGGCTAGTCTCCAAACCAATGTCTAGAACTTGATGAGACTCTCCAAGACATTAAATGACACCAATGCAAAGCCTCTAACACAAAAATCAATCAAGGGCTATACCTAACCATGACAAACATTTTGTCAAACACTTAGTAAATATGCAACCTACATGTGTAAATAACAGATCTGAGCATAGGGGTCTCATACTAATCTAGGATTCATTATGAAGCATTGTCTCCTTATCACATTAGATGCCATTTCATCCATTAGGTTATAGATACATTGATGATTCAATAACAAGTAATAACATGATGAGAGCCATACATAGCTACTGTCATAAAATACATACATAACTAGCATAGTAGGGACAAAAATACTAATGAAATCAAAGCCATATAAACCACATATCATCCATCATAATGCTCATAGAGATAAAGATGAATAACCTTTCATTATTGATGCAAAATCCAAACCTGAGATGGGACTTCCACATTCCACCCAAATGTAGAATGGTTGAGCCAAATCTTTCTTTAGGCATTCACCCTCATGCCATATTCCAAGCATGAATGTCGGATCTCATAGAACAAATCAATCAAAACTCATCCAGGGCTTCTAGAGGCCATCCACCTCAACTCATAAAACAGTGATTCCACCTCATGGTCAGACATCACAAATGTTGGGTTGTGTTATATTCTTTCCACATAGTTAACAGGGGGTTTGAGGGGTACCCGTAACCCCACTTTATGGGGTCCGGGGCAGTGC
>APFE030225002.1:0-27875 GCA_000404065.3 Pinus taeda | reverse complement strand
GTGATATCCTGACTTCAGATCGATCTTGCTGAAATATTTCGCCCCCCTTAGTTGGTCTAGGAGGTCATCAATCCACGGGATCGGGTACCTATTACGGACAGTGATCTTGTTCAGCGCCCGATAGTCAATACAGAGTCTCCACGTCCCATCCTTCTTCTGTACCAACACTATCGGGCTCCCACAGGGCGAAGAACTCGGACGGATGTGACCTTTATGCAGGAGCTCCTGAATCTGCCTCTTGATTTCATCATTCTCCAGAACGGAGCGCCGATAAATTGGTCCATTGGGTAGCGGTGCACCTGGGGTCAGATCGATGGCGTGCTTGACTTGACAGTGCAGAGGAACCCCTGCCGGGGAGGTGAAGATGTCCTCGTACTCCTCCACAATCTTGTCCATCTATAGTTTTCATGCAGAGGGGCCCCATTTGGAGGCCACGGCCACTGTCTTCTTCTTTCCTTGAGGACGTATCGTCAGGAAAACAAATTTCTTGGTTTTAGAAATGATCTTACTGCATTGTTTTGCAGTAATCAGAGAGAGGGCGGCAGGTGGTGCCACCTCTGGTATCGTAAACAACTTATTTCCCAATGTAATAATAACAACACGGGGCCTTGATTCATACACAGCATGTCGCTTCCACAAGTATGGTTGTCCTAGTAATACATCACAAACTTCGAGGGGAGCAATGTCACACAATACCTCATCCGTGAAGGGCTTGATGTTGTATGGAAGGCGACACTGCTGGCTCACGCGAAGAACTTGTCCTTGGTGAAGCCACCCAATGGTGTATGGTTGTGGATGTGCTGTGGTTGGTAAGCCCAACCGCTTCACGACCTCTGCCGAAATGAGGTTCTTTTGACTCCTGCTATCAATAATGAACTGTATCTGGGAGCCCTTTACCCACATCTGGGAGTGGAAGAGACGCTCCTCCTCCTCTGGATCTTCGGGTTCATTTTTCTGGATCTTTGCGGTAGCGACAGTGGCGCTGGGGTCCGCATCAATGATCTTCTTCCCTTTTTCATACCCCTTATCGGGTTCTAACTCAGAGTCGGAACATGTATCTGATTCTGAAACCTTTAGCTCGGCCACCAGTGATTGCTTGGCCCAACACTCACTTGTGTTGTGAGTGGAGCTCTTATGGAACTCACACCACTTTCCTGTGTCCTTTTTCGGCTTCATGGCATTGTTCTTTGCTTATAGCTTTGGTGGGTTGCCTTGGGCTGTCCAACCTTTGCTTTGTCCTTTGTTCTACAATTTGGGGGCACCTTTCCCTTTCTTTGGATTCACAGATCCAAAGTCTCGCTTCTTTTGTTTAAACTTTTTCTCAACCTTGATGGCATATCGATAACCCGTGCTGAGTGAGGAGATGTTCAGGAATTTTGTTTCTTTCGGGATGTACTTGTGCAGGCAGCCACAGTATTTGAGTACCAAATGATGCTCTGAATCCTTGACACCCAAATTTGTGCAAAGGGTATCGAAAATATTGGTAAACTCTGGCACGTCTTGGTCCCTTCCTTGCTGTAGCGTGGACCACTTTATGTATTGATCCTCATAGATTCTGACAGAGTAGTACTGCTCCTCGATGGCATCCCAGAATGAATTCCAAGTGGGTGCGGCAGAAAATAGTGAGCCTATACTTTCATCCTTCTGCTCGCAGTAGGTTTCCCATCAGTCCTTGATGTGGGGGGCTACTTTGAGAATATCGAAAATTATCTTTTCCCAACTGGTAAAATCATGAACAGAAAAATAACCCTCTAGCAGATTTAACCATTTATCGATGACATCTGCATCTATCTGATCCTCGAATATGGGTATTTAAAAATTAACTTGTACCTTAAATGTGTGGGGTTTCCAGAGTAGCTGTTGGAAGTCGATGTGTAGCCCCTGGGTAGCGCTGAAGGATCTAGGCAAACTTGTAAATCATCACATTCCTTTGTCACTCAAGGGCTTCTTTGAGCAAGATTTTGACAGGATCTCCTGCCCCCTTGTCTTTATTTTCATCTGCCATTGGACCATCGAGATTTGCGAGGCTGGTCTTACAAAGGTTTGACCAATTCAAGCCCTAACTCCTTATATCCTGACGTCGTTGGGGACATGCAAGGAAAAATAGAGAAAAAGCAGACTGCTCTAATACCAATGATCCAGATTTAAACAAGAACACAAAAAATTACAGATATAACCATAAATGAAGAGATGCAGTGGAAATAGTACTTCATTTCATTAATGTAAAATATTGAAATATGCTGACAAACATAAATGGAAATAAACCAGCTAGGGCGATGGTAGCTTATCTCTGAGAAGAGATGTGATGTCTACATGCCTCTGAACTTCCTTACAATGAGGCTCAATGGCGTTTTTATTATTGAAAAATAAGAGCAAACCCTAAACAACCAAAACCCTAACCCGAGGAGATGTAACACCAAGAGTTTATGGGCCCTGTTGAGGTGATTTGGATAGCCAACTTCTCGGGGTCGTGAGTTGGTCATATTATCTTTGTTTGACGCGCATGATAACCCATTGGAAGGATCTCTCTGAGGACTATGATGGAAAATATGTTTTCAGACAAAACATCATTGGCGATAGATTTCCAAAAAAACATTGTTCAGGGCCTCAAAACGACTCTCGAAGTTTAGGACCCGAAAAACTGCT
Source organism: Pinus taeda (assembly GCA_000404065.3). Lineage (NCBI taxonomy): Eukaryota > Viridiplantae > Streptophyta > Pinopsida > Pinales > Pinaceae > Pinus > Pinus taeda. The sequence goes on along the minus strand of APFE030225002.1, from coordinate 25,229 downwards.
AAAAATAGTAAACTATGTTACAATTAAGGAAACTGAAAAACTTAAAGAAACAATGGTGGGGGTCCAAGTGGAATTGGTGGTTGGCCACTGATATCCACCTCGATCAGAAGAAGCGGGATTGGAACTAGTGAAATGAGTCACATAACATCAATCATCACTTCTGGGCCTTGCACCTAGTAACCAAGACTTCCCGGGAGGTCCACCCATCGGAGATCACCTCTGGCTCAAGTGCGCTTAACTGTGGAGCTTTCCCCAAAGTAAATCCCACTTAGCTTGCTACCCTATCTGCAAAACCTTAGCAACTATTGTGCCTCATGAATCATTCAAGTAGAGTTCCCTTCACTCTTTTTGAATTAAGTATTAGGGGTTTTCACAGTGCATTATGTTATATGCCTTCCTAAGCCATCTTAGCTATTTTGTCATGGTGAGAACATTGTTTATGTCCAATAAGCATAGTTAAGGTGAAAATGTGGATCTCTAATAGATACAGTCATTGTAAAAATATGGATTGATTCTTTTTTAATGTGCATGTATGTATGTGAGAATAAATGGATAAACATGTACACCTATAGTCATAATGGTAGCCTTAATAGTTGTAGGGCTCCAATGAGATATGCTCCCTTTAATAAAGCTGCAATAGCAGCAACATGTGGGCATGACATGGATGTGCCAGAAAGTACATTGAAAGGTACATTCCAATGATCAAATGAAAAGTTAGTCGTTGATGTTTCCATTGAATATGTTGCTAGGATGTTCAACCCTAGGGTTGTAATATTAGGCTACATTGGAGAAAGAATTCAGAAATTCATTTGTGAAAAAGTGCAGTGTCATATAATGCGTTATCATCATGTAAACACAATAATTTGGGGAGTATAATACCACCTTGAGGATGTCTAGAGTAAGACTATTTGGTCCCTCACAGGAAAAGGTTGTCATCATTAGAGTTGGCTTTGCATGCAATTTAGTTCTTGCACGAGAAATGTAAGCAATAGGAGACCTGAATGAGATTTATTTTTTATTTTATTTATTTATTTATATATATTTATTTATTTATTATGGAAAATTAGGATGTTCCATGTAAGGACCTTAGTTGACTACAATAATTTTCGGTGTAGGGCTAATATAAGTAAAAATTTTGTCCTTAAAACCTACATTGTAGAATTGATGTAGTCAAATACATTTTCCCCATCAATTGCATTCAACTCGATAGTTGGAAGAACATGAGAATCTACAGTAACATCATTGGAATTTACGAGGTCATTGCAGAGATTCATGCCTAATGCTCTTGTCATGCAAACTACTTCAACCTTCTCAATTCTTGCATTGATACAATGAAGGCGGGAAACAATCTTTCATTTAACTTTGCAGGGATTTAGAGATCCCAGGAAGGATGTTTTCTGCAACATTATTACATAAAATCTGTTAAAATTCACCAGAGATGTAGTATTTCATTCCTTGGACTAAAAATAATCCAAATTTATTCTTTGGAAAGAATATATCATATTCATAAGTTTGACTTTTTGTTATTATGAAAATCATTGAAATCGGTATTATGTAGAATACTCGACAATTTTTATTTCAATTTGGAGTTGTGACATCAGTTGGTGATACCAGAGGGCACATGTTTTTCTTTGGTAGCCGATACTTAGATATGATTTGTCCCTGACATCAAACAAAAATATACAAAGACATAAAATGAGATTTCTAGAATAATGCAAGGGATCAAATTTGACTTCAATTCCCTTTAGAGGCCTTCTAATGGTTCAACAAAAAAAACCCTTAAACTTGAAAAACTAGATAGATGGATTTTTCAATTTGATAGGAGGACAGAAGGAAAAGTTCAATAAGAACAATTTCCCCTGCAATTTTCATTAAATAAAATTACCATCATAGCACTTGAACTACGCTGATATCAATTCATGTGTTCTAGACATTAAAAAATGGATAATGGTTTTAAAATGACTTGCAATGTGAACAAAATAAAAATGGTAATAAGCCTATCAACCTATTTTAGTTTCTACATGTTTTAGGGGTAAATTTCATCATTGATGGTTATGGGAAACATTTTTTTATATAGATTCCATATGATGAGTTAAATTTTCTTTCAAATTTACCTTAAAAAGAAAATGAAAATAAGGTATACTCGCTATATATGTTTTGTTGTTTCCAAGAAGAGCACTAGAAGGAAATTGTCAATTAATGTTGCTTTCTCCCACAGTTATGATCCATGGAGTCACATTTGTAACTTTCCTCATAATTGGACCATCATTTCTAGTGGAACAAATAACTACCTTTCCTCTGTGGAGCCCATGCAATGCTCCACTTGCAATTGCATCTTGAACATAATTAGATAAAGGAGGACCAAATATGATGGAAAGAGAGAACACATTAACTCCATCATGTATCCCTGCATCAAATGTTGCAAGAGTATATGCATCGTAGCATGATCCATTTGGAGTGGAAGGCCAACAAATTTTGTAAGTTGCAACTGTAGCATGAGGAGCTCCTCCCTTTTCAATCCCCTCTGCATATCCAATTAAATTTTTTTTTTTCACAATTCCCACTTATTGTAGACAAAGTATGAATACCATATGCATATTTATCCCATGAAGAAACACATTCACCAGTTCTAGAGATATTCAACGACCCATTTGTAGCCTCATATCCTTTGATGAAGTATTTGTCTCTAATCAGTTTCCCATTGCAAGAAAACATGGAATATTGAAACTTTGACCCTATGAAGCAACGTTCAAGATAACTACTTTCTAATCAAATTCCTATATAATGTGAAACCTTTGTTCTATGAATACAGGTAACAAAGGTCATTGTTTTATAGGTAGGTATATCCTACAATGGATTTGGATCCTAACAGCCAAAACAAGCTAATAGGAAAAGAGAGACAGAGGATTGATTTTCTCCTTAGAAAGACAACAAAACAATAGGAAATATTGACCACATTAGTCTGTAAGAATATAGGAAGACAAAACAAGAATACAACAGAGTATGTTCAAGAAGCATGTTGTATTGTTTTTGTCTTCACTAGAATACAAAAATAAGTATCACAAATACAAAAACAAGATTCGCCACTCAGAAGTCAAATGTAGGTAAAGTAAGGCCACACCCACCCTCTCCTCCTCATTTAAAATCAAATAAAATCAAATTACATTAAATCAAATTCACCACTTAGTTAAAGTAAGGTAAAGCACACCTTGGCTAATTTGGAATGCGTGTGCTCACTTTGATTAGCCTTATGCAAAATAAAAGAAAATGATTTAATGCTTATTCAATGAATAAGAACATTGAGAGATGAAAATACACAATGTGACATTTTCTTCAGAGCCCTTTGTTCGCTAACCTATCACACCCATGATTGTATTGTAAGAGAAAGGTATTAAATAATAGTAAACAAAGCCTCAATAAGAAATATGGATGCATATGACGGTGCTAGGAATTTCCCTTATGCATCTGACCCTCTTGTGCTTGCTCCTTTGCAAGACCTCATGGGAAACAATTATCCTACATATAGATGTAAAGGATAAGGCTTACTCCTTCGCGATGACCTTCCATTAGATATGTAATTTCTCACTCACCCGTCAATTTGTTCTAAGCACTATGGAAACAAATTGAATGATATCATAAGGCATGAATCAATGATCAATCCATATTGTGTTAGAACTACAGAGAAATTCCCTTCTCAATAACTCCAAAATATGTGATCCCATTAAACAATCTGGCTAACGGGGAACTTTCTATGTTTTATCAGTTATCCACAAAATAACAAAAGGGAATACAGAGTGAAGGAGGTATTTACTATGCAATTTACTATGAAATTTATGAACCAGATGGAGTTTACTTGTAATCCGTTACACTATAACCACCAATTTATCCCATATAGGTGGGAAAGGAGAGAAAAGACATCAGATTCCCCATAGGGAGCAGGAGAAGCATCCTTCACAGTTACATATGTATTATTGTGGATTGGTGGGAATGGACGAAATTTTTTCTCTTCTCCTTATTTATTTTTCACTTTGATTGCTTATATTCCTCCAAGATGCTTTGCTCAAAGTTCATGGATATGAAACTCCTGTCTGGAATAATAGGGATCCCCAAAGTTAGATTCAGAATACTTAAGGTGGTCATTATGGGAGTTTCTCCCACACCTAGAGGCAGAAATAAAAAAGAGAAAGGAGTAATGGGCACAAGGTATATGCCTATGGCAAGAGGAGAAAATATGGGCTAGTCTTGTGCATAGAATTGGAGTTTCCCATGCAATTTTAGTGGATAGATTCATCTTTTAGAGAGGGCCAAGAGGTCTAGTAAGTGACTAGACACATAATCGATTAGTTCAACCCCTTTAGTGTAATGGACCTAGGCGTAGTTGTTACCAGGTCTAGACTGACCTCTTTCGTGACAAAATCTAACAAAGAATCGATGAGTTCAACCCTTCAGTGTAATGGCCCTTGCCATAGTTGTTACTATGTCTAGACTAGATGAGAACAAAGTTGTCAGTCCTAAATATATGATTGTAAGGGCCTGATATCACACTGTCCATGGTTTTGGGCTTAAGGTCCATGACAACAGGCCTCGCAACAAATATCAACCAACCCACCTTTCAAGAATGCCACCATCGTGACCTAGCACATTCCATCAAAAAAATAGCGTGAGGCCTCTGCACCTTCTCATGGACACTTTCCGTTCTTCAACTTCCTTTGCCATATGTCACACTCGTTCAAACTAGAGGATGGTGAAATGGGACAGATCCCAGAGGGGACATTTCATTTTTCATAAAGTTGTGTCGCATCCGTCATTTCATGTAGGCAATGGGGCAATATTCCAGATGGAAAATTTTAATTCACTGAAATGATGAATACATGGAAAATTTTAATTAGTTGGGAGGGTGAAAATAAAACTTTCCCATTGGCTAGGGTGAATGACACTTTCCCACCCCAAGCCAGCAAATAAAATTTCTATCGATGTAATTATGACATTCTCAAGTCATGTCAAGAGATAATCGCTAAAAATGTGACATATTAAAACCCATAAAGCGATTCATTGTCTAAAGAAACATCTTGGCTAGGTCTGCGGCCCATCTCAACACTATAGGGGCTTCTTTACAGATCATCGTGAACTCACTCTAGGAAATGACTAAGAATTCCATGAGGCCCTCCACGTCCATATTTGAGCATAGAGATTCCAGCTTTAATAACTTATTTATCTTGTATCAAGCAAGGGTTTTAAGGTGCACACTTACCAGCAAAAGTTTTCTTTTGAAACCCTACCCTCCAATTATACATGCGCCTTCTGAATACTTTTCGCCTCCTTTACCATTCCCTGCTTCCTCTCTCTTGCCTTTCCTCTCTATCACATAGTCCCAGATGAGTGAGTTATACCAATCGCTGGATTCACAATTTAGTGAGATATTTATTTATACTCCTCTCACTCGCAAAAGAATTTTATATGAGTACTTTAGCACATCTCGAGGCTGGGTGGATTATAATAAATGATTTTAATAACATTTCACACACTAAATTTTATTTTTCTTAACACTTTTCACAACAAACTTTATTTTACAAAATTTCCTTAAATTAGATATTAAAATTGATTTTCAAATCAAATAAAATGGCTATATTTTTTAATATTAAAAGTTAGTTTTAATTTTCTCCATGGTGTAGATCGATTGATGATAGGTTGTTAAGGCATTTCCTATTATGTTATTGGTTTAAAGTTTTATTAGCTTAGTGTGTCACATGTGAGGAAATGTGGGTACTCTTGGAGATGAATTTGGTAGTGGATATAATCGATCCATGTCATGTAAGTACAAGCTCACTATAGTTGTCAATTCTGCAATATACAAAAAATAACAATAACAATAATAATCATAATCTTATTTTTAAAATTTTATTGAATTAAATATTTATCAAAACTAGATATTATTAAAATCACATGATTTTTTTGGAGGTGGTTTATGTGATGGCAATAAGGGAAATTGATTTTGTTGTAAGAATTTTCTAAATTGTGTCACCACTCAAACACTCTCATAGAAAAAATAAGTCTTAGACCCACCTCGAATGCCTAAAAGGAAACTCTCAACAAAGTCATCCAACATCGCCTTGGTGACCTTCTCTCACTCTTTAGACTACTCTGAAGGATATCCTTGTCAAGGGTGGAATCATTAATATTGAGCTAAGATAGGCCATTGAGTAATGAAGGTAAGTTCCTTAACAAAGGCTATTGATTTAACACTACTCACTCACAAAGTAAAAGGCCAGGGCTAAGTGTGCGAATAGTCAAACAAACCATGAATTATGAAGAAATTTTGAATTATTTTAATTAGACAACTATTCTTATTCATGTAACAAAATTATATTTGAAAAATGAAAGATAAAAATTTCTCAATTAACTATATAACATGAGATACTAGTGAGGCATATATACAATGGCACACTAAAAATAGAAAATGAATCATAAATTGTGTCCATACAAGTAAGGAATTAGATCATTCATTCATCATATTCATGAGCATTGGAGAATGAGAGTTCTTTATCATCATCAATAGAACATTCCACAATTAAGAGATCATACACAGATAGTGATAACTATGTTTGGGAGGACAAAGAGTTATGTGTTTGTGATGATAAATAAAGGAAATATTCAAACTTACCATTGTTGCTAAGGACAAAGAAGACAACAAAGTTGAATGTGGACCACTTACACATTTGCAACAGTCAAACATCATCCATTAATTATCATCAATTTATCACCATTTATAGTTGGGTAGTTTGTAACCGTAGAATTGTGACCCAAACAATGTATTTGTAACATTCAAAAGTGTGTAATTACAACTAATGAACCATTAGAAATACCATTAGCGTGTGAGCACATTAACCAGTATGTATTTAGAACACATTTCCATTAAGACTAGTGATCAATGTAAGTTCTAAAGCACCCCTAAACAATAAGAAATTCCATATGTCAACATCAAATATTTAAGATTTGTGTGTAGGGTGCACCAATAGTGGCATTATTGAGCTTCGATCACTATATTGTTATGTTTGTTAGGATATGTCATTTCAAATTAGAAAGTTATCACACATCTACAAAATGGCAAACAAGTCAACTGCCAAGGAAATCTTAAAAATAGTGAATTCTTAGCCTTATGAACCAAGTCATTTCACATTCCCATGCATTGATTTGTGTAAGGGTGTGGTTAAAATGTCAAATGTGTTAAAAAAATGTAAGAAATAAATGTATCAAGAATAAAATTCGATCATGATGCAAATTTGTAAACCCTTTTCACAATTATAATTAAAGAGCTTAAATATCAAGGTGTTTCATGCATTCATGTACTCATGTGAAGGTTAATAGTGTTTACTATGCCATAGGTATGTTACCTAGATATGTCAAATCCAACATGAACAAGTACAAATATGATATTGTGTCCTTAAAAGTAAAGCATTAATCATTTTTAATTTATGGTAATCGTTTTTAATTTTTTCACTTATTATCTAGTTATATATTTTAGTCCGAGACTAAATTAATCATTTAAGTTAGTCACTTTTAATTGAGTCACTTAATATCTAGTCATATATTTTATCCCTAGACTAAATTAGTCATTTAAGTTAGTCATTTTTAGTTTGGTCACTTAAAATTGGTAAAATTTAGTAGTAATTCACTTGAAATAATTGTGGTGACTAGATTTTTTAGTCATGTAGTCACTAATCTCTCATTTTGTACTAGTGTTTGGGTAGACCTGGGAGGGGGTGTTACACAAAACCATGGGGATGAAAGGTATAAATTCTAACTAAAGTACTAGTTCTTCTAGAAATCCTATTGAATCTCAAAATCATAAAGAAATAAGTGATATTTCTCATATCAGGGTCATTACAAAACATACAAAGGTTGATACATTATTTTATAATAAATCTCAAGTTAATCTTATCTATGAATTAATTATCAAGAAACTTAACTTGGAAACTACACCTCATACAAAAGCTTACCCTTTGGGTGGGGTATGTGATGATGCCAAATTGAAAGTGACAAGAAAATGTAAACTCAAATTTTCCATGACTACTAATTTTATAGATGAGGTAGAGCTTGAGGTTGTACAACTTGATATTTTTCGGATTCTATTAGCGAGTCCATATTTATATGACCGAAAATCAATATTCTATCTTCATGAGAACAAATACCATATTTAATAAGATTGAGTTGAGTATATTTTTATAGCACATCGCAAGAAGATGAACCTATCTCTTGTTAGTGTAGGCCAAGTGAAAAGGCTTGTGAATTCTAGTAAGAAGTTTGTGTTGTTGATGACTAAAGCTAAAGATACTACTAAATATGAAGCTTTCTCAGTATGTGATTCTAAACTCAAGCATGAATTGGTTGAAGTCATTAATACTTATGATAATATGTTCTAGGAACCTAAAGGGTTACCTCGAAAAAGAGGAATCCAACTTGAGATACAATTACATCAGGATGCACCACATCCAAGTATTGGCATGTATATAATGTTAGTTTTGGAGAATAATATTAAGAAGAAAATCCAAGAGATGCTTGAAAAAGGGGTCATCAGACCATGTACATATCCTTGTTAGTCTCCTATTGTTTTGGTTCCAAAGAAAGATGGTACATGTTGCATGTGTGTGGATTTCTAAGATTTGAAGAAGATTACAGTAAAGAATCGTTATCCTCTTCCTCACATTAATGATTTTCTATATCCGTTAAAGGATGTCTTTTATTTTACAAAGTTAGAATTTAGAAGTGGTTATCATCAAATAAGGATTGCTGAAGATGATATTTGGAAAAATTATTTCAAGACAAAACAAGGTTTGCTTGAATGGTTAATTATGTCATTTAGGATTTGTAATGAGCTTGCCACATTCATGAGAGTTATGAATAACGTATTGCAATCATTCCTTGATGATTTTTTCATAGTATACTTAGATGACATTCTTATTTTTAGTAAGACTCGTGAAGAGCACCTCAAGCATGTCAAGCAAGTTCTAGATGTATTGAAAAACGAAAAGTTATATTTGAAGATGTCTAAATGTGAATTTGGAAAAATTTCTTTGGTTTACTTAAACCATATTGTAGGAGGCCGTGGTGAATTGAATATTGATCCCTCCAAAGTTGATCTTATTTTGAATTGGACTAAACCCAACAATGTAACAAAAGTTAGGAGTTTTTTGGGAGCATCCCAATATTGGAGAAAATTTATCGCTAACTTCTCATTCATTGTAGCACCATTACATGATTTGAAAAGTTTGAAGTAGATCTTTTAGAGGGGAGGAAAACAATAGAAATCATTTGACACTTTGAAAGGAAAAATTAGTACAACATTAGTTCTAACACTTCCAAACCTTAAGCGACCATTTGAAATACAAACGAATGCACGCACTTGGTTCTAGGGGTTCTTCAGCCATCTTGCCTACCTAGTTCATCTTAATGAGTTGTCCTTATACATGCCAAAAAAAAAAAAACCATTTGCTGGATTATACCAAGTCGAATCACCACCTCTACCCATATCTAAGAAACGTACATTGCTGGATGATACCTTGTTGACCGAGGGATCTTTTGGTTACCACGTAGTCATATCGGTCTTTGTTGCACATCTGCACAGCTTGTTAGGCATATGTGTGACATCTTGCGTGCAGTGTTGACCACTCTTTATGTAGTATCCCCATACTTAGATAAATTATTTAAAAGCATTTCTCCATTTTCTTTTGGCATTGTCTAAACATGATATGTTTTTAAATTTTTACCAAAACCTAGTGATTTGTTTTTGGCCAAATATTGATTTTTGTTGTTGAAAACTGGTTTTTGGTTAAATATATGGATTCAACAACCTCAAAACCCATGGGGCATTTGGATTGTGTAAAGCTCACAACTCAAACTTGTGATTGGAACACATTTGTATCGAATTCTAACCAAGTTAGACTAGAAAATACATTAAAAAAAAAACTCTCCAAAACTTATAACAAATAAGCCACAAATTTTCTTTTAGGCCTAACCCATGAATTTTCAAAACTAAACTAAATCATTAAAATTAAGAAAATATTTTAATATATATTAAAATTTAATTCTTTCAATTTTACCTACAATAAAGATACTCTTCAAGTTGGGAGGCCTCATATGACTACTATGTGGCACACAATGTTTTTAATATACATTTCCCCTATAATATATGATCCAAAATATTTTCAAAAAGGAAATATGGAAAGATAAAGGACATTTTCCATCAATTTTCTCATCTCATACCATTATTTGTGGATCAACAATTATAATCTAAAAAGTGTTGAATTTAATTTGATTATATATTTGGAAAATATTTTGGAATTTGATACATACAGAAGTGAAGCGAGGTTAATTGACAAATTTTTTTAACTTCTCTTATATTCATTATAATTTTTAAAAAATGTGTAATGACAGAGCAATGGGAGATACTGATGGATAGTGAGAATCCTACTCTATGGCATGTATCGAAGGATGGAAACTAATGGGTGTCTCCTTGATTTTAGAGTTAACAACATGCATATCCCAGTCATTAGTGATTTTACTTAATTTGTAAATTATGATTAAGTGTCTCAAATCATATGATGCCTTCAAAGAAATATTGCAATCCCATCCCATTAAGGACCTTTGAAGCCTCAATATTTTCACCATTTTGTAAATATCTATTTCATATTAAAGAAACATAATCTAGACACACATCCAAATTTCCAAAAATCATAGGCTCCATCATCATATGTGTTATAACAATATAAAGGATTTGAAGGGATGTATATAAGCTTACAAATTTCCGTTGTGGCATGCTTAATAACAAATTGTTCAACTCATGGTCTTGTTCAATATACTCATATGACAATCTTCTGTGAAGAGTCTTGAATAAGTGAAGCCAGTTAGGGTTTGAAGCCAAAGGTAATAAATGCCACCACATAGTAAGAAAAGTAAAAAATGAAGGCTAATAAGTGACATTTTCTTTGACTTTGTTGAAATGTGAGATAGCCATAAATTAAAAAACACAAGGACATTAATTGCTTGTGTCAATCGTCAACGTGAAAATATTCCATATCCTATAATTCCAAGAAGGTGGTTAGAAATAAGAAATGAATTTATGGAAGTCAAGTAAGAAGGGATCTCAACTTGCAATCATGAAGTTGAGAAGAAGACATTATTTCCATATTTTATAAATTTATATACACAATAATATTCTTAAATAAGAATTCATCAAGACACCATGTAGTAAGCTAATATTTGGCTCATTGCCTTCTCATCTTGTGTGTTGGATGATAATAAAAAGATATTAAATGGACAAGATGAAAAATGAAAAAACATTTAATAATTATGCACAGTATATCTCAATACTTTGCATTCATTTTAGGAAGCATGATGGAATTAAAGTGCCTGATAATTTTATTGTCAAGTTATATGATAGACCTATAACACATGCAAGATTAGCAAGCTTCCTTAGCAGACTTTTGTATAGAAAAAAATAGAGAATGAAAAAAGATTAAACCTATCAAAACTAAAATCAAGAAATGAAAAACAACAAATTACAAAAATTACAAATTACAAAAAAAAAAATAATAGTCTTATAGAAAGTTTGAAAAAATAAGCCAACTAAATAAAAACTTAATTAAAGCCTCAATTCAGGATTAGTTAAAGTATTAGTCTAACTTTTAATTGGGAAATAACACTTAAAATCTCCCCACCAATAACATAAAAGAGAAATCAAATTTAATTCAGAAAATGAATAATTTTTCTCCCATGTAAAAAAAATAGAATAAATATGAAAATTTATGGTTAAAACATAATTAATGAAAATAATTAGATAATATTAGAGTATTATTACACTTCCAATAATTAATGTTAATAAAAAATTTAGATGAGAAACAAGTGACTCTCAAGTTCAAGTCATAGTTAGATTTAGTTATTTCTAACTAAATCGAGAAACTTTTGAACATCACATCTTGATAGATCTTCTCACCTATTTTTTCTAGAAAACTATTTTAGAATATTCTCCTTTACATAATAATATCAAATGTCAAGCAACACATATCTAATGTTTATGAGTTGTAGCATATTCATGTGATACAATATCCAATATTTATCTCCACTAACCCTAAAATTAGTGTCAAAGAACAATGATAGAGGCCAAAATAGGTTGGTAGAGAAACGTATAGCACAACTTCCACTTACGGAGTTAAATATTTTTTGAAGGAGATTCATTGTTCACAATTTGTTGAGAGGTTCCACTGTTTCAAGGACTACTAAAGGCGTTACATTTTTTCCCTACAAACATTAGTTGTTGTTGTTTAGATGGATATGTAGCTCCAAGAGGATCAAAGGGTTTTGAAGTATACTTCAAGAGGCTTAAAAGGGATCAATTTCTTCCTCTATCCTTCATAGATTTGTTGTATCAACGGGGCACATTGAATTCTTGAAGTGATAATTGGATTAGGATCTATCAAGGGTGATAGGAAATTATATTTTTGCAAATAACAGAGAGGTGAACCTCCAATAATTTTTGAAGAGTATCAAGTCTATTCCCCAAGGAATATAATGAAAATAAATATTTTCTTATGTTTATTCATATTTTTGATTGAATGTTGACAGTGAAAATGCATGATGGTGGAGTTCTTTCATAAAAATGTTTATGATGCAAAATATACTCATAATTGATGGTAGATATTTTTGGTTAAAACAATTTATGACAAAAAATATGGCCATATATGGATAGTTATTTGGCTGAGAGGCAATTTACAACCCATTATTAGGGAGATGTTGAGGCATAGTATAAGTATGTCAACATTTTTTAAATGTCTAGAAAATTTTATATAGAAAAAATATAAAACAAAATTAAATATCAACTTCATATGTTTTAATATGTGTGTGTGTGTGTGTGTAAAATATAATCTAAAATGTAAAATGTAAAATGTAATGTAATGCAAAATGTAAAATTTAATGCAAATTGTATAATTAATGAAATGTATAATGTAAAATAAAAAATGTAAAGTGTAAGTCATGGAGCTACCAATTTGATTAGAATAATGTAAATTTAACATATTGGTTGTTTATTTCACATGTTATTTAATTATATATTATTATAGATGTTATAGAGTACTATATAATATTAAATATTATTAATCATAGAGGAAGAGGCAATGGAGTTTTTACAAAGATAAAAGAAATTGGATTTAGAAAACCATAAATATTTTGGTGTTTAAGTGAAATAGATGCATTAATTTCAATGTAGATGCTCATTCTAATCTTATTTGATTTATTGCACTCGATACATTAACTTCAATATAATTTTTGATTTCTAAACTTATTTGATTGCTTGCACTAGATGCATTGATTTCAATGTAAATGTTCAATTCTAATCCTATGTGATTGCTTGCACTATATACATTGATTTCAACGTAAATGTTGATTTCTAATCCTATTTGATTTCTTGCACTAGATGCATTGATTTCAGTGGAGATGATGACTTTTAATCCCATTTGATTTGCTTGCACTATATGCATTGATTTCAATGTAGATGTTGATTTCTAATCCTGCTTGATTTCAGTGTAGATGTTTATTTCTAGGCCTATTTTATTGTTTGTACTAGATGCACTGATTTTCGTGTAGATGTTGATTTATTTTTTGATGTAACTAGATAAATGATGTAAGTTAATTTTAAATTAATTAGATTAATAGTGTGCACTAATTTTCATTTCCCTCAATCTTTTTCTTCTTAAAAATGTAAACTATTTGTAATTAACTGCATTCTTATTACTTCCATTTCCCATTATTCAACATTACTATTCATTTTGCATCCAAAACAGGCCAATAGAAAACAACTACTATTGAAACATATTTGGGGCTTAACACTCCATAAGTCACAATGATTGAATTTGGAAAATACTACTATTAATATTGTGGGGCAAGAGGGAAAGCGTAGGATATTTACTACAATAGCTTGAGTTAAATATTTGAATGGTATATGATTTCAATTGCCCTTTTCAAATGGAAAAACTAATACATATGACAAAAATAAAAATAGAAGAAAATAATTTGAGATTGATCACAATGAATACTATTTTTAATTGACTACATTCTTATTATTCACATTTTCTATCATTCAACATTGTTACATTGTCACTTTGCATTAAAAAAATCTATTTCATCATTTTTTATCATTCAAGTCTGTAGCAACACCTATCATCTCAGTAAATAGAGGTAGCTAAGCAAATTTAAAATTAAAATTACTAGATTAATCTTAGACATATTTAGCATATTTAAAATGATCGGAATAATAAGATGTTCAACAAATTATATGTGAGCATGCAGACTAAAACTAACCTAGATCCATCTTAACCACATAACTATAAAATGTCGTGAGGGATCAAATCTCTCAGGGTGCAAACCTTTACTCAAGTTTTTTACTCAAAAAAGAGGTTTTCACCACGAGAAATTTGATCCCTCTCAGTGCTTGATAGTTCTTGGGTTAATATGGATCTAGGTTGGTTGTACTTAGAACCCTAATATAGGTTTCAAGTTTCTTTTACAAGTTTTGTATTTTTTATTATTTCAAAAAATAAATAAATATATTACCTACTTTATTTTTTGACAATGGGGACATTAGATTGGAAGTTAGGATTTTTGATAGTTTTCAAAGAGGGTCCATCATCAAGACATAAAAATGTAATAGATAAATAGTTATGATATGGAGTAGAAAACTTACATAGCCACAATATTCATTTTTCACAAGGAATGCCAAAAATTACAAAAGATATAAATCACCTTTAAACCAAATTTACAAGTATAGGGTTAACATTTTCTAGTGAATTTGGCTATATTTGGAGTGATCATCATGGATTTCAGTAGAGATTATTATCTAATACCACAACCTAGTTTCACTTGTAAAATTTATGATTTTCGGGCCATTAAAATGAGAAATGGATTATGTGTATAAGATTTATGTTGAGTGGGTTTGAAGAACCCCAAAATTAGGAAATTTATGAGGCCATGATTCAAGATCAGAAGGACCAATGCATAGCGAACTAAAAGGATGATACAATAGAATTGTCTCTCATGAAACAAGGATTGGATGAGGATTTTTCCCTTATTTGCAATAGCAATCAAGTCCAAATAAGATTGGGATATTCTAGAGATGGCATACAGTGAAATGGGGAGGAACACCAATCAATGACAAACTTGTTCACAATGCATTATGTTTGTTGATCAAGTGCCTATTTTAATAGGAGAAGTAGAATTTTTTAATATTGCATAAATAATTAATGAAGTTCTGGAAGAGCTTGCTAAAGTTGAAGAGGATAAGTAAGACATGGTGACTACCATTTTCCTAAAAAATATAGATAACATAGTTACCGATTGAACAAGAACTTTATCGATTACCCCTTTTTTGAGGTACCAAAAATATAATTTAGTTTTAAAAAGTGTTGATTAAGAATAACATTTGTTTCGTAGCATATTTTTGATACTTTAAATTTTCTAATGTATCAAGTATGAACAATTTTTTTAAATGTTAGTGAGTTTCATGCTGATTTTGAAATGTGTCGATGCAACATCGACCTCTTTTTTTGGAGGGCTTATTTTTGACACTTTAAATTTTCTAATGTATTAAGTGTGAATTTTTATTTAAATGTCGGTGATTTTCATGCATATTTTGAAAAACATCAACATATTTTTAATGCATATTTTTGACACTTTAAACTTTTTGATGTCTTGAGTATGCACAATGTTTTTTAAATGTCGATTATTTAACCATTTTTCAAGTTTTCTTATTCCTCTTCTTGTTTTTCGTCCTGAGATATTTGTTTTTTAAGGGTTTCCAAACATATGTGTTTGTTTTTGCAATGTTTTTTTATAATGAAGTTTTTTTTGTTACAAATTTAAAAAAGAATAATAACATTAATATTTTGAGGCTATGATTTTTTATAAATTTATATATCATCAATTCATACTTCAATACACATAAAATAATTGTCACTAAGAACTAATAATTTTAAGCACTCGACAAAAATACACATTTTTGTATATAGATATAATTAAAAAAATACCTTTTCCCTAAAAATAACATGTTAAATACAAGTATTTTATGAAAAGATTGAATAAAAATAGATGGAAAAATAACAATTATTTCTTTTATATGTCCAATAAAATAGTGATTGAGATAAAATTTTAAGTAAAAATAGAAAAGAAAAATATTTTAAAAAATGAAACATACAATTTAAAAAAAAATCCAATAAAAAAAATTCAGGACTAAAATTTTTAGAAAAATAAATAAACCGAAGAAAAAAATGAAAAATAAAATAAAATAAAACATTAAAAAAACACTTAAAAAAAAAGCAAAACATAACATTAAAAAAATAACAATTAAAAAAAAAATTAAAATATTATAAAAATTTATATTAAAAATAATGAATAAAACAATTAAAAATAAATTACTCTTAATTTTTTAACTAATTTTGGTTAATTTTATATTTGTTATAACTGTTTTTTGTTTAGCCTTTTCTTTTTAATGTTCAATATATTATATATTATTATTATTATATTTTAACTTTATTGATTTAAATACTTTATATTTTTTAAAATTGGTTTTAATTTGTATTTAATTTTGTTATTTGTTATTTTTAATTTCCAATTTTCTTTTTTTTTTTGTATTCTAAAGTTTGGGAAATATTTTTTTTTTCTTTTCTTTTTATTTTTTTAATTTTTATGCTCGAGTTAATTTTATATTTTAAAACAATTTGTATTCTTTGTTTTTTTTAGTGGTTCGACTCCACCCTAAAAACTACTTTGTGATTTCTTTGGAAGATGTTTTGTATATATTTTTTTTAAGTTTGATTATTTGTCATTTCTTATATTTTTTGTGTTTTATTATATTTTCTTATTTATCAATTATTATTTCTTTTGTTTGACTTTTGATCTTTTTCATTCCTTTAGTTTTTTTTGTTTTTTTTTTTCATTTTATTTATTTTATCTATTTATTTATTATTTTGTTTGTTTTTTTGTAAGGTCTACGTCAATTCTCGACTAGCAACCCAACCCCATTATGTGTCAATTTGATAGTTGATTTTAAAGTTTTCGTTATAATGGATCAAGTATGCCCCCACAATGTGTCAATTTCATGGTTTATTTTTTAGATTTCATTGTAATAGGTCGAGTTTGCCTCCACTGCATGTCAACTTGATGGTTGATTTTTAAATTTTCATTGCAATGTGTCAATTTGTCTTAAACTAATATTTTAAAGTAGCTATAGTTTTAGCATTTAAAAAGGAAATTACTATTTTTATCATGAATCTTTCATGAAGTTGTTTATTTTGTAGGCATTTACAGGGTAAGTTCCTCAAATAGAACACCAAAGGACATCGCTCACAAATTGATCACAGATCAATACACCAGTATTATTGATGTGGTTAAAACTCTCAAAGAGGGAAACATTCCATGGCCTAAGCCAATGCGGCCACTTCAGGCAATTTATTAATAAAATAATGAAAATTTACATAAGCTTCTCTCATGAATGGTCACATTACAAATGACCCTCCATGCTCTTTAAATAGAGATCATGGACCAATCAAGTGTTAAGCCATGGATCAAGTGTTGGTAATACCGAGGAGAGAATTAACCATCAGATCACTACATATCGTGACCATTGGTTTGTAAGTTACAAAAGTACATAGTAAAGAAACACACTTTACCTAACTCTACACTAGACCAAGTTATACTTAACTATTTCCTATGTGTCGGAATATCCTAACATCCCGCCTTAAGAAAAACTTGGGATAGGATTGAAGGATGTACAAATACGACACAATAGGAGAAGGAAGGAGGCATTAGAGCCTATCCACCCTTAGTGACAACTTCCTGAACTCCAACCATAAATCGAGGTTTAGTAAACTTCACCTCTGTGAGAGCATTTGTAAATATGTCTGCAACTTGGCCATCTGTTGAACAATATTGTACTTCAAGAACATGGTCATGAATGCGCTTTCTGATGAAGTGCATATGCAATGCAATTTATTTTCTACGCTGATGTTGGATTGGATATTTGCATAGTTGAATGGCACTTTGATTATCACACCAAAGTGTAGTCGGATGCTGTTGCTGAAAGCCAAACTCTGACAGGATCGGACAAAGCCATAGGGCTTCCTTACTAGCTTCTATGACCCACGATAATTTGCTTCTGTTGAAGAAAGAGAAATGGCACTTTGTTTCTTGCAAGCCCATGTAATAGGTCCTGAACAAAGAGTGAACACATAACCTACAATAGACTTCCGATCATCAGGGTCACTAGCCCAAAAAACACAAAACGCAACACGGACATACAAAAAAAAAAACCTTACGGCTTGAAGTTAGCTTTAGCCGGAAACTATATATTTTCCTCAATGTTTTTTATTTTCCGAGATCACACTAAGGCACAGTGGAAAAGAGCATACGCATGAGAAAAATCCTTCCTCTCTATTTCTAATTTACCCGTATCGTACAGAGTTGCGGGGCAAAGAGCATACATAGAAATGAAAGGTATAGATCCAGTAACAAAAAAAAAAAGAGCTAAATAAACCGAAATAAATAGAGAGAAAATAACTAGAAACTCCAAATAAACACTATATACCTCTAGATCTTAAAATTGACGTAGCTAGGGCTACGAAAAACCTTTTCTCGTGAAATGAAAGGAGTTCCCCACTAGAACAGATGCTCTTAACATAATAGAGCAGTCCCCTCGACCTGAAAGCAGTCAGAAATAGTAGATCTAGGAAACAGCAGCCGGATGCAGTTCTACCGACTTCAGATTTGGATCACCAATGGATGCGGCCCTCAAATAGCTCTGATACCATGTGGTAATTTACAGGGTAAGTTCCTCAAACATAACACCAAAGGACACTGCTCACAAACAGATCACCGATCAATAAACCAATATCGTTGATGTGGTTAAAACCCTCAAAGAGGGAAATAGTCCACATCCTGAGCCAACGTGGCCACTTCAGGAAATTTATTAATAAAAGAATGAAAATTTGCATAAGCTTCTCTCATGAACAGTTACACTACAAATGACCCTCCATGCTCTTTAAATAGAGATCATGGACCAATCAGGTGTTAAGCCATGTATCAAGTGTCAATGATACCAAGGAGAGAATGAACTGTCAGATCACTACATATTGTGACCATTGGATTGTAAGTTACAAATGTACATAGTAAAGAAACACACTTTACCTAACTCTACACTAGACCAAGTTATACTTAACTATTTCCTATGTGTGTGAATATCCTAACATCCCCCCTTAAGAAACATTTGGGATAGGATTGAAGGATGTACAAATATGACACAATAGGAGAAGGAAGGAGGCATTACAACCTATCCCCCCTCAATTACAACTTCCTGAACTCCAACCATAAATCGAAGTTTAGTAAACTTCGCCTCTGTGAGAGAATTTGTAAAGATGTTTGTAACTTGATCATCTGTTGAACAATATTGTACTTCAAAAACATGGTTGTGAATGAGCTTTTTAATGAAGTTCATGCGCAACTCAATGTGCTTTCTACGCTGATGTTGGACTGGATATTTGCATAGTTGAATGGCACTTTGATTATCACACCAAAGTGTAGCCAGATGTTGCTGCTGAAAGCCAAATTCTGACAGGATTCGAGGAAGCCATAGGGCTTCTTTACTAGCTTCTACGACCCACGATACTCTGCTTCTGCTGAAGAAAGAGAAATGGCACTTTGTTTCTTGCAAGCCCATGTAATAGGTCCTGAACCAAGAGTGAACACATAACCTGTAGTAGTCTTCTGATCATTAGGGTCACCATCCCAATAAACACAAAACACAACATGGACATACAAAAAAAAACAAACCTTACGGCTTGAATTTAGTTTTAGCCGGAAACTATATATTTTCCTCAATGTTTTGATTTTCCGAGATCACACTAAGGCGCGGTGGAAAAGAGCATATGCATGAGAAAAATCCTTCCTCTCTGTTTCTGATTTGTCCATATCGACAGATTCGTGGGGAAAAAAGCATATGCAAAAATGAAAGGTATAGATCCGGTGATAAAAAAAAACAAACAGCTAAATAAACCGAAATAAACAGAGAGAAAATAACTATAAATTGCAAATAAACATTGTATACCTCCAGATCTTAAAATTGACGTAGCTAGGGCTACCAGCAACCTTTTCGCCTGAAACGAAAGGGGTTCCTCACTGGAACATATGCTCCTAACACAATAGAGTAGTCCCCTTGGCCTGAAAGCAGTAAAAAATAGTAGATCTAGGAAATGACAGTCACATGCAGTTCTATCGCCCTTAGATTTGGATCACCAACAAATGCGACCTTCAAATAGCTCTAATACCATGTAGGAATTTATAGGGTAAGTTCCTTACACAGAACACCAAAGGACACTGCTCACAAATAGATCACAGATCAATACACCAGTATTGTTGACGTGGTTAAAACCCTCAAAGAGGGAAATAGTCCACGGCTTGAGCCAACACAGCTACTTTAGGCAATTTTTTAATAAAAGAATGAAAATTTACATAAGCTTCTCTTGTGAATGGTTACACTACAAATGACCCTCCATGCTCTTTAAATACAGATCATGGACCAATCGGGTGTTAAGCCATAGATCAAGTGTCGATAATACTGAGGAGAGAATGAACCATCAGATCACTACATATCATGACCATTAGATTGTAAGTTACAAAAGTACATAGCAAAGAAACAGACTTTACCTAACTCTACACTAGACCAATTTATACTTAACTATTTCCTATGTGTCTAAATATCCTAACACATTTTTAAAGGTTTTTTTAGTCATATAATTTTTCCATAATTCCATGGTTGAAATATATTGAAAACGTAAGGCTTTTGATACTCATGATATTTGGTTTTTCTAAGTCAAGATATTTTATCTTTAATGTTATGGTTGAAAACAATTATAAGTATTTTATCTTTAATGTCATGGCTAAAAATTGCTAGAATTTTAAGGCTTTTTAGAGATGATATTTTATCTTTAATTTCATGCCTGAAAATTGTTGAAATTTAAAGGATTTTTGGAGTCATGATATTTGATCTTTAATGCCATTTCTAAAAAAATGCTAAAATTTTACCCTGAAAAGAAAAAGAGATGTTATTCCAACATCAACATTTTTTGTTTTCAGGGTATTTTTTGCACCAAAAAAATTGGCTATTATTAGCTTTTACAGTCATTTTTAAAACATGGTGAAAATTTAACTTGAAAGGAAAATGTGGTGATGTAGAATCAATAATTTTCATTTTTGGGATGGATTTTCATGTCTTTTGGGTTTTTTTTTGCTAGACTTCTATTTTTGAGGTAATAGCTCTTGTTTGATTGGTAACTTTGTTACATAATCTTGTTGAAGAAACCATTTCAAAAGGCTCTCTCTCTCTCTCTCACACACACACACACACACACACACACACCCTCTCTCCCCCCTCTCTTTCTCCCTCCCTCTCCCTCCTTCCCTCTCTCTCCTCAAATATCTCTCTCCCCCTCTCTCTTTGTGACTCTCCCTCACTCCCTTCCCCTCTCTTATTCACTTCCCCCCATCACTCTCTCTGCCTCTCTCCATTTATTTCTCTTCTCTCGCTCTCTCTCCCCCCATCTCTCCCTTAGTCCCTCATTCACAACAACCCCTACCAAATTATTGTTAGCCTCTCTCATAAACATTAATAATACAAATAAATAAAATTAATTAATATTCCAAGTTAGGAATTTGTTGCCTAACTCTTGGTTGTTTCCTCATAAGAAGGAGTTAGTTTTAGGAAACTTCCCTATATTGGTGTGTGTCTGGTGAGAAATTATCTCAACCAAAGGAGAAATTATCTCAACCAAAAGTGTCCAAGATAGAACACACTATCTTGAGAACATTATCTCTCATCTATTTCTTTGTAACATTACATTCAATTTTTTTGATGTATGAAAGTGAGAGAGAAGCATGAGGCTTCAGCCTTTTTCAGCCAATATTGTGTGTCTGGTTATTATGTGTGCTTTATATATATTTCTGAGTTAATTTCTTTTTCAATATGTGGTATCAGAGCTGTACGCTAGTTCTGGGTTTGTGAAAAAGGTGTGATTGAGTTGTGAGGAGGCATTTGCTGGAAAGAGCATTGTTGAACCTTGTACGTGGAACCCATGCTATTGTGTTGGGTTGGATTTGTGGCGTCGAGTGCAATGTGACCCTGGAGATTTGCGAAGAAGAAGGTTTTGCGAAGAAGACGGATCCATGAGCGGTGACGTTGTGAGCTTAGAGATCTTAGTAACGTTTGATGATAGAGATATATTTGGTCAGGAGCGTGGTTGGTTGTGCTGGAGTCAAACCTGCTGACCCAACTCTATGTGTGTGGAGCGATTTGGTGATCGAGCATTTTGGACAGTGTGTGCTCTGTTGTGAATTGAGCCTATAACAATTAGTGGTGACTATGTTATGTTTCGGGACAGAGAGAGTTCCTCTTCAGGTCTTGCAAGAATGAAATAATACGTCCCTCGAACCCAACTCTCACACATTCATGCAGAGGACAAACCAAAACACACAAAGAGAAGGAAGACGTACCTGTCTATCAATTAGTTTTTTATATTCTTCAATTTAGTGTTGGCACCCATTGATATTTCATTAAATCCATCAATTTTGCGTGGATCCAACCAATTGCTTCCCTGGCCATTGAATTCGTGGAGCAATTTGTTGTCAATTGAGCCCTCGCAAGCTCGCGCATCACCAGGGTTTGAATTCACTCCACTCCCAATAGGAATTCATGGATCAGAGTTGTCAAGGTCTAGAGGATCAGGTGAGCGACTAGTAAGGAGTGGCTAGAAGCGATCAACACTTCTGACGTGTATTGATTTGTTCAAATTTTTTCTTGAACAGTACGTAGGGCACAATGTTTAAAAAGTCGATCTGTAGCAAAATGGAGTCAATTTCTATTGTCCAACGCGTTGGAGAGAAGTTGATCTAATTCATAGACAAAGAGAAGTATTGCAATATGCTTTTGAATTTCTGAAAATCTAGTTGGATTCATTTTCTAGATTCATGATCCGTTGAAGACTGAAGGTGATCAGTGATTTTCCTCTGTAATAGGAAATTGTCGAGATCTTCTCTGCGTTTGGCTTTTGACTGCTTAAATATATGAATGCCATATTTTCTTTCTATTGAAAGCTTTCCAGCAAGGTTTACACAAGCTCAGATCCTTGCACATCTGCTATTTTAGAAGAACGAGTTTCCCCACGATGAATTTCAAGTTTTGGCCATTTCCTGCTGAGTTCAGACTTTGAAATATCCATATCTTCAAAATGGGCGGTCTTCTCATTTTCTCCCTCAAATCCAGGTACTGGCAGAGGATTAGATATTGAAAACCATTTCATGCATTCTCGTTTCCATGTTTTCCAATCTGAACCCAGATTAGGTTGAACAGGGGCATCCCAAAGCTTTGCAACATCATCCCATAAAACAGAATTCACTAATTCCTTCATAAGTATGTCAGTAGTATCTTCATTTTGTGCATTCTCACATTGTTGCTTCCACAAATAAAAGGAATTTTTCATCCATGTAGTTTATTGCAGTAATCATCATTTTTTCTGGGCGTCTGAACTTGTGGAGGTTTTGCCCTCTGTTTCATGGGCATGGGCATCTAAATTTGTGGATTGAAAACAAGAATTCGTGGACATTTTACCCTCAATTTCCTTGGCATGGGAAGTTGTTTTCATTGGCATCTCAAATCATGGTGGCGGAATAACTGCTCATGGGCATTTTCCCCTCGATTTTTTGGGTGTGAGCATCTGTTTTTATTGGTATCTGAACTTTTGGAAGCAAAGAAATTTGTGGTTTTGTTAATTTCCTGCTGCAGATTATGTGTTTGGGGCCTGGACCCTTGTTATTCTTCATGATCCAAATTTTGAAGGTCAGACATGAGCCACAGGCTTTTCTCCAGTTTTTCTGCTGTCGACTGACTATTTTACCACACTGCCTGAGGCAACCACGAAGGTGACAATTTGAATTCCAGTGCTTTAATGTCATTGTAAATTTTCTGGCTGCCCCAAACATGATGTCTACTTCCACGAAGACTCCTTAGCAGCTGTAAGTGAAACGCCCCTATGTTCATTACAAGAGACTACAGAGCAGAATGTGTGAGATGGGAACGCTAGATGCAGATTTCTTTGTTGAAATAGGTAGCTAGGATCGGTCTACATAAATATGTCATGTACTCCTGATTCTTGTATATTGTAAAATGCCCATTTTTTCATGTACCTGGCACAGATGGAAGGTTTCTATTTGTTGTTGAAGGTGAATTTCATTTAGTCATATTTGAAGTCATAAGAGGCACTTTTTGAAGACGAGTTGCTTCAAGCATTTGTCAGCTTGGCATTATCATTGCTTCAAATGTACTCAGTGATTAATAAAGATATCATTTTTTTTTGGTGTTGATGTGTCCTAGATCCGCCCGAAATTGAATAAGGGGATCTGAGGTACACTATGTGTGCTTGATGGCGCATGTGTTTTATGGCTTCATGTTTTTGCCTTTTGATTTGTGTCTAGTTTTGACACATCAATAATTTCATTTAATATCGCATACATAAAGCAAGCACACCACATAACTGCAAGAACAAACTACAACAAATAATCAAAGTTTTCAACATCGGAATTCTACCTCAACAAACAAATTCACTCAAATACAATCAAGTTCATGAATCTACAAATTCCAGCATTTCAAAGCAAAGTCTACATCAACATTCTTGTAAACAAATTTAAGAACTTGGTAATCAAACTCAAATTACATTGAATTGTAAGGGTGCTTTCTCGGTTGAAACCGACACCGACATTTTTGATTTCATCAGAAGTCAAGTGTGTCAATTCTCTTCCACTTAGTCAGATTAAGACAAGTGAATTCTTTGTTTTATGTGAGTCATTAAAATCATTGTAAGCTTTTTTGGGGTGCATTTTCGACAATGTTCGACACCCTTCCTTTAAAGCAAAATCAACTGAATGCATGAATTTTAACTCTAAAGAAAACAAGCAACAAGTTTACATCTCCTCCAAGCGAGCGTGATTATTCATTCAACCAAATTGCATTAATCAACACATCAAGCGAGCCAGAGTGAAGTTCATCGCAGCAACCAAACAAGTTCAACTCTAACACAAATCAAGTTGAGATCGACATCAAGTGAGCGTGGCTATTCCTTCAAGTGAGTGTGAGAGTTATCAAGTAA
>APFE030225001.1:28866-106485 GCA_000404065.3 Pinus taeda | reverse complement strand
TAGCCATCAAAAATGGGAGGGTGCAGCACTGTGTCAGAGTTTGTGATGAATAGCTGATTCAGCTTTAGGATCTGTGCTTTTGTTAATATCTTGGCTCCTTGGTTAATCAGGTCCAGCAGGGACAAGGGAACCAACTTCTTCTGGGTTTTGAACTGGAGCATTTCCCTGATGGCCTCAGGGGTTATGTAAAATACTACTGCACCATTAGGGTCAAGCACAACCCTCTGCATGGGGTCATAGCAAACAGCACATAAGTGAATCAGGTCAGGGAACTGGTTGACCTGAGGGAGCTTGAAAATTGGGAGGGATGACTCCCAAATGCCTAGAATATCTGTTCCATCTCTATGTCTGGCTTTTTGAGCTCATTTAACAGATGATGTGGACTGCATTAGTGGCTTTTCCTCTGAGATTTGGTAGTCTAGGTCTACTAATCCTGCCACTCAGTCTCTCTGGGGGGCATTCAGGGGAGCAACATTGAGGGCTACTAAAGCCATTGGAGTGTCCATTTTTGCTTGGATGCTGTTTGACAAATAATAAAGGTGCTACCTAAGAAAGGAAGTTTTTGAGGAATGCAGGGTTGCAGGGTAGGTTCACAGCAATTGAAATACTGTTTGGCTCTCTGAGAAGGCTATTTACCGTGTTTAGCAGACCTCTCTTTGATAATTGGAAATAGGTTATGGTTTCCGGTTCACGATTGCGCGAATGGAAAAAGGGTTTTCACTGAAAATTCAATCCGAAATGGCTCTGCTAATGAAATTCAACCATCAATTCTTCAAGGGGAAGCTGGGTATGCGTGGTCTTATGGTAAATTCTTAAGTTTCTACTGTGTTCAGGTGTTTTTAGAATTTACAGAGAAAAAACCAGGTTTGCAGGGAGGTTCACAGACAAATACCTGTTTAATGGATTCCTTGGGTCGGAATAGCAGTTGGGTGCACGCTCTGACGCTCTGTGGTTGGTTTGGACTTGGTTGGCGATTTGTTCGTCGTAACACGCATGCAGAGCGAGCAGAGGTGTTATTATAAAAAGTGCTAAAAAACACGTAAAATTGTCAAAATATGGCTTTTTTGGCTTATTGGCGTGCTTTTTTAAATGACGTCAGCAAGTGGGTCTGGGTCGGATGACGTCAGCAGGACGTCATCAGGTGACGTGGCGGCCTAAGACCGGTCCACAGGGGCGGTGAGGTGGCAGCCAGGTGGACGAATGGAGGACAGGGTACGCGGTCGTGGCGCTGACATAGGCGACAATAGGATGGTGACACAGGCGGACAGGTGTCTTCATATCGGGCCCCCTCCTATACAACAAGGAATCTGTCAGAGGGGGCTCCGACGGATTTTGGGAGCGACGCGTGGATCCGCGTGACATCAACGTCTGACAGATATCGGATGATATCTGTCGGACGTCGGGGCCCCTCCGAAATCCACGACGACCGTTGGATTTAAGGTGCGGGATCTGACGGCTGTCGGGCAGGGGATATGCGCAGAAGATATTGTCAACGGTGGTTATCTGTCGGACGTCGGGTCCCCCCGAAATCCCCGTCGACCGTAGATCTGGAAAGGCTTGATCGGACAGATATCGGGCTAGCAAGCTGCACGGAGGATATGGCTAATGGGCGGCTTTAAATAATGATATTTATTGGTAACTGTGCTTGGCGGGACCCTTCGGGTATTTAACATATTTCAATAGTTTTTTAATGTTTTTCTTTTATAAAATCATATATACCCGACGACTTTAGGAAAAGGCGAAAAATAAAGGTTTTCCGTGAAATTTTTCGCATAAGGCATATGAAGGGCAAAACTTAGGATAGGCGGGTTTAATGAATTTTTCATGAAAAAGGCGCATAATGGCTCCCGACCTTAGGATAGGGCGGGGAAAGTGGATTTCATCATTTTTTATCCTTTTAGTGGGTGTAAGGGTGCACAAAAGGGTTTTTTCAAGAGTTTTTAGGCAAAAATGGAGAGTTGGCTAGGTAGATAGGCTCTGATAGAGGAGAGGGGTTGGGCTTGGGTTCTTGAGCTTAACCAGATGTTAATCCAATGCCCCAGTAGTGAAACTTATGGCTATAATGCCAAGGAGGGGATATTTATACATTGTTTAGGGTTTATACACCGTGGTGTTTATAATAGTAGGGAAAGTGAAGCATAGGGAGCTAGATAATAGAGTTAGAGGTTAATATGGGGGGAGAAGGGTAAATGAGGAGTAATACTACTAAGTTTCTTGGAAACAACTTAGTTTAAAGAGTAGACCAAAATGAAAAGATTTTTGCACAGGAAATGTGGCTTCTAAAGGCCATAAGAACCAACATAAAACCCTGAGTCTCTCTTATGAACCAACTTGTGAAGGGATGTTAGTAATGAGTGGTAAAGAAAGGGAAAAAGGGCAGTTAGACATGCTTCACTGTGTTGTTTTGCTTATACTTGGTTAGCAAAGTACATCTTGGAAGGAACACCATTTCTGCAACCCCATCTACCTACCCAACTATTTTGCCTAGCATTTTTTGTTTCTTCTTGGAGGGTGCACTTGGACTTGCAACCCCTTATGTGCCTTTTCTTTTCCATTGGCTTTTTGCTTTCATTTCCTATCTAGTGCTACCCTTATTTCTTCCAAGGCCCCAGATTAAGCAGTTGGGAACCTTAGTTTCTCTGCCTAACTACTGATCTGCCAAGATTAAACAGTTTGGACAGATTCCTTTCTCTATTCTACAACATAAATTGAAAACATGGTATGATCCAGATTGGACTGTTGGGTCATCCATCAAACTTTAATAGGCATGAAGGCATGTACACACCTTGTCTTTCCTTGCAAATATGGAATCTTTGTAGCAGCAAAGTAGAGCATATTTGGCACTTGAGTTTTCCAATCATGAAATATGAAACCTATTGGTATAGGTATCCAACAGAATGATCCAGGTGGATATTGGTGGCCACTTGCCAAGTCCATCTGGACCCTCATCATTGTTTCTCTCAGCATTTTCAGTTTCCTTAATTATAGCACAACTTACTATTTTTAGCAGTTTTTCGGGTCCTGAACTTCTGGAGCCGTTTAGAGACCCTAAACGACGTTTTTTCAGAAATCTGGGGGCAACATGGGTCCATGGATTGATGTTTCCCTTCCCAAAGTGGTAGTTTTCGGATAGATCTTTCTAATGAGCTATTGTACGCGTCAAATGGAGATCATATGCTAAAGTTACGACCCCGGGAAGTTGATGTACCAATTTACCCAACGGGGCCCACAGTTTGGCGTTTCATCTCCTAGGGTTAGGTTTTGGGATGTGAAGTGTTTTTTATTGTTTCTCAATAATAAATAGGCCTTTGAGCCTCATTGTAACACATTTCAGAGGCATGTAGTCATCACATCTCTTCTCAGAGATAAGCTACCATCACCCTAGTTGGTTTATTTCCATTTCTGGTTGTAAGCATATTTCAGTATTTTCCATTAATGAAATGAAGCGTTGTTTCCACTACATCTTTGTGTATATGGTTATCTCTATATTTTTTTGTGTTCCTGTTTAAATCCGGATCATATTTCCTCTTTCCTACTCTTATCTTGGATTCCCTACCACATCCTCAAAGGGTATCAAATGTTAGATGATTACTCGACCTTCAATTATTTCTTCCAAAATGAAGACAAGAATGATGCATCTATGATGCATCTAGGGAAGATATGTCACCAATCCAAGCTTGTTTCTAAATTACACAGTATTCTTATTGGGAAGAGATTTGTTAAAATATCAGCAGTTTGATCATTAGTGGGGATATACTCTAGCTTCAGTACACCATCTTATACCAACTTTTGAATGTAGTCGAACTTGTTGTTTATGTGCTTTGTCTTTCTATGAAATACTGGGTCCCCAGATAGTCTTATAAAAATGGTAGGGTCCAACGGTCCTACAAACATATCAGATAAAATCTTCCTTAACCAAATCTCTCCCCTTCTCACCTCATAGGTTGTAATGTACTCGGCCTTAGCACTAATTAAAGCCACTGTCTCTTACTTTCTCCTCTTCCAAGAGACCATGGAGGATACCAAGCTAGAACATCCTCCAGTAGTGCTTCTTCCATCCTTCCCCCTACCTCCCCAATCAAAATTAGTAAATTCTTCTAGATGAACATCTTTTCCTTTTTCATACTTCAAGCAATAGTGGATGGTTCCATGTAAATATCTCAGTGTATGCTTGGCAGCTATCTAGTGATCATATCTAGGCTTCATTTGAAATTGACTGAGAAAATTTACTACAAAACATATGCATGGCTGAGTATTCGCCAGATACATCAAGGATACAATCAATTATCTATAATTAGTAGGATCCATTGGAGTACATTCAAGATTCCTTAACATCTTCAAGTTTGTGATCATTGGATTTGTCATGGGTTTGCATTCCATCATATCAAACCTTTTCAATAGCTTGATCACATACTTTCCTTGTCCTAGATAGATTTCATTCAGTTCCTATTAGGCATCCAGTCCCAAATAATAATGCATAAGTCTTAGATCCTTCATATCGAATTTAGCTACCAACAATTTCGTACATTATTGTATTCTTCCTTCATCACTAGTTATTATAAGATCATCTACATATAGAAGAGTGATGACAGGTTCATCACTCTCTACTTTCATGTAGAGATTGAGATCTGACATGCCTTTCATGAGACCAAACCCTCACAAGTATGCATCCATTCTAGGATACCATACCCTAGGAGCTTGCTTGATACCATAGAGTGCCTTCTTCAATATGAGAACATGAGTTTCTCTATCCTTCACTTCGAATCCCAATGGTTTTTCTGTGTAGACTTCTTCATCTATGGTACTATTCAAGAATGTTGTTTTGACATCCATTTGATGTACCTTCCATCCCATTGATGCTGCCAAAGATATCAAAGATTGGATTGTGGTATGCCTTGTTGTGGGAGAAAAGGTATCGTCATGGTCAATTCCCTCTTCTTGAGAGAATCCTCGAGCCACAAATCTAGCCTTGAATTTATCTACGCTTCCATATACAACATGCTTGATATTATACAACCATTTAGAGGTTACCACTATTTTTTTTTCAGCCTTCAGAAAATTTCATAGACTCCATTCTTCATAATAGATTGGTATTCCTCATTCATTTCATTCTTCCATTCTTGTAGTTTAGCTACTTCTTCGAAAGTGGAAGATTCATCTCCAATGAGGTTGAACATGTATGTTGCATATCCTGAGTATCTTATTAGTTTCTTGTTGTCCCTGAATCTTCCTCTTGTAGTGTGACATTTTTCTTCTTGAAGTGTAAAAGTTAACCAATTAGGTCTCTTTCTTCTTTCAGGGAGAGATATCAGTTCATTGGGGCGTTCTTCTTCATGATAATAGACTATTTCTTCCTCAAACATAGGAATATCTTCCTCAAACATAGAAATATATTCCTCATCTGAAAAAGATGGGAAATGTTTGGATTTCTTGAAGGCAATGTTCTCTTAAAATATTACATCTCTTCTTACTTCTACTTTATGTCCTTCATTTACGTAGATCCTGTAATCCTTGGAAGAGCTGAAATATCAAATTAATATTCCTTTCTTGCTTGTGGGATATATCTTCTTTCTTTGGGAATGTGAATATATACAGGAAACCTAAATATCTGGAGATGATCAATATTTGGTTTCTTCCCAATGAATACTTCTTCTAGAGTTATATTACCAAGTGACCTATGAGGACTTCCATTTTGAATGTATATTGTAGTCTTCATTTCTTCTCCCCATAGAAATTTATGTATATCTTGATCATGGAGCATAACCTTGACACTTTCTTCTATAACACTATTATTTCATTCATCTACTCTATTTTGCTTGAGGTTGTATGGAACTATAAGCTACCTCTTAATCCCAACCTCCTTATAGAAAGAAATGAGTTCTTTGGAAGTATATTCTCGTCCATTATCTGACCTTAGAATATTTATCTTTCTTTCTATGAAATTTTATACCTTTGCCTTGAATTGTTGAAATTTTATGAATACTTTTTCCTTGAATTTAAGTAAATGAACCTAATTTTTCCTCGACTGATCATCAATGAAAGTAACATAATGTAGTTGACCTCCAAGTTATTTAGACATTGGACCACATACATCAGAGTGGATGAGTGTTATAGACATATTTGGGCACATCAATCCCAAACTTATATGTCAATGTATTAGGGATAATCAACCCCTAAAAGAGTTGTTTCATACCCTAAAGGAACATAGTCATCTGAATACATCATTTCCTAAAAGTTCCATCTGAGAAACCATCCATAAATTGCCTAAATTGAACCATACTCACTGATCCACTTGCAAAGTGTGATGCATACTGAGTGGTACACTGCCAAGGTGCAATGCATACTGATTAGGCCTTCTATAGGGTGCGATGGGTGAGGATGGACAAATGTCTGAGACAGTTTTCTAGGTGGTTACTCATGGAATCTTCTAGAACTTCTCCTGTTCCACTTGCCTCTTTAAATTCACCCAAGGATGAGTAAGTGATCTAAGAAAATCTCCAATCCCTTTTCTTATGGAATCAATTGTAACACGTGGAATGACACTAATCAAACCCCATGGATGACTCACACCCTTGCACACATCTATAAATGGAACCCTCATCTAAGAGATTTGGAGGTTGGATTATTGTGAATTGCAAGGAAGTTATGACAGTTTGTAATTGAGGATAGAGCATTGTATTGTTGGTGTGATCTTGCTATTTCATGAGGTGAAGAGGGATTGGAGCTGGGAGGATGATGTTGGATCAGACAACTGGGTTGTAATTCTCCTTTCTATTAATAAAGCTCTTCAAGGTTTCTTCCATATGATTGTGCAATTGTGAATGTCATCATTTGTAAGTGCTATCATTTGTTCATTATATATTTGATTCTGTAATGTTTATGTTGTAATAGATCACGATGCTTTGACAATTCTTTGTTGCTATCTTTGTGCAGGTACTCTCCAAGTGTGTTAAGTGTGGGGAGGAGTTGCAAGCTCTATCAAAGGGGAGAGATATCAATCAATGGATTAAGTGGAAGTTCCAGGTTGGTTCCATTGTCTTTCTCTTATCTGTTACACTTAGAAGAAATCATTGGATTGCTTTAAACTGTTGTTTCTAGGGTAGCTGCCAAACCTAGAGGGATAACATTCTTTAGGAATACTAGTTTTCCCATAAACAAATTGGTGACCCCACTGGGGAATGAACAGATGTTTGTTTATTTTTATTGTTTGTTTCATAAACTATAGATAGAGTTTGAAATAAGCCAGGTAGCCTTCGAACTATTCTTTCTCTGCAATTGCATAATAGATTAATTTTGCTTCAGTCAATCTCTAGTTTAGTTTATGAATTAAACACTTGAATTGCAAGCACATCTAGATGCCCTTTTGGTAGCTCAGTAACCTCTCAAGAAATTTCTTCATACTTTATTGTTCATCAAAGCCCAGCTTAACTCATTGAAAATAGCCACACATCTGAGCCAAAACCCATTTTAGTTGTGCTCCCTGGACCATCGCACTGTCTTCCACTATAACTCAGTATGCATCGCACATCCCGAGTGTAGTATGTGTGATGCATCTTAGTTTATGTGAAACCTGGTTGCGATGAGTGACTAAAATATTTTTCAATTCTAGAAATTGAGGGTTTTTGACCGTGTTTTCAGTTTTGTTTAGTTGTTTTTGCTACAAATGAACAATGCCTCTTTACTGAAACCTACTTGCACCACATATATCAGCCTCAATTACTTTAGTATTAGTGAATGTTTTTGTGTATTTGTTCATCATTTACGATCCTTTGTCGAAAAGTTGTTTAAATTGATTTTTCACTTTGTTACAAAAAGTGTCGTAATTGTTGTTTTGTGTCGAAAAGAGAAGTGTCGTGAATTGTTTCTTCCCTTGATCATCAAATGAACTTTCCTTCATGTATTTTGTTTGATTTGTTTAAATTCGAAGTTTCGAAAGAATTTTTATTCAAAATTGAAAAGTGGCATTGAGTCTTCCTTTCTCTTTTGAAGAAGAAATTGTCGAAAATGTCATTTTGAGTAAAATATTTCAGATCTTTCCTGCATTTAGTTTTCCTTTTTGGCATTTTTCACATTAAGGAAATCGAAAACAAATACATGCATTTGCATTTAGCATTTTTTTTATTTACGTGTGAAAAGATTATTTAGGGAAATGCACTAGTTTATTCTCTTTTCTCTTTGTTCAAAAGAATTGTAATATTCTTTCCCTAGTAGCTAGGATTTTCATTGTTCAAAATAAACAAAGATTGTTTATCATTGTAGATTGCATCTTAGGAATTTCAGATCAACATCATGCGGTGAACCATTAAAAGGAAAACCCTAAACAATATCAACTTTAAAATGAATTTCAATGAATCTAACAATGATTTGGAACTTAACGCAACATATCTAGACATCTAGGCTAGAGACATGTTTCGGCATCATTAAAACTAGTGGCTATCGTTTTCATTGAAGGTTGGGTGATTCTTCCTCCTTGATATGACAAGTGCTAGCATGGACTTGTGCTCCCCGTACCATCGCATATATATTGGAGACCACAATAGACTTAAATCCTTTATCCATAGGAAGCTGAGCCTATTGCCTTATTGATCGCAATGCACTAAACATAGCATTCAGGAAGATTGATTGCCATACATAAGTCCTTGGTAATTTATTTTTAATTTATCACCAAGGTGTATATTGCAGTTTTGCAATTGGTTTGGTAATCCCTCTATTTAGATTTTCCAGAGTAGTCACTTTCATTCCTTTTCGACTCTTTAAAAGAAAAGGTCCATCTGAGCACTTGTCATTTCAGGCTCATTAAAAATTGAAGGAGACTAGAGTCATCTTTATCTTTTTCTCAACTCTTAAAAATTGAAAAAGCAAAGTTGTGTCCAAGCGTCATTAAAATTAATTGAATTCGGAATAACATCCCTATTCCTTAGTTGATCTTAGGTTGAGATTTATGGCGACGATTCCAGAGTCCGATGATCAAGGAATCCATTTTTATGGGAATCCTAGTCCTTTTCCTTCTTTTGGAAATATTGGTGCTCCTTATTGTAGAGCTATAACAAGGGTCTCTTTCACCTCTAGTTACCTTACATTAATATGTCAATCCGGGATCGTCTAGTTATTTCAAAGGGTGTCTCAGTCTGAGGCTATCATTTGCCAGAGTAATGCTTGTAGTACAACTATTCGAAATCTATGCAAGGAAAGTAATGCAAACTTACAACTTAACTACTTCAAAAAACCAAATCAAAACAAGTATTGCATCAGCCAAAGGTTTGGTAGAAATAGCCCATCCTTTTCATAACTGATGAGAATAGATCAGAGGTATGGGATCCGAATAGCAGATGTTGGGCTCGCTACAGCCTGGGATCATTCTTGATGATTAGAAATGAAATGACAAATAAGAGAAATGATAATGAAATGGAACAACACATCAACCAAGGGCTTGGTAGCAATAACACGTCCCTTTCATAGCTGATGGGAGAAAATCAGAGGTCTGGGGACCAGGTAGCAGATGTCGGGGTCCACTACAGCCTAAGTCTGTCCTCAAGAAACAGAAAAATAGCAATCTGGAAATGGAACAGCAAATAAATGGAACAGCAAGTAAATGGAACAACAAGTAAATGGAACGGCAATTAAATGGAACAGCAAGTAAATGGAACAGCAATTAAAATAAATAATAACCAAATCCTTTAAACTACAAATCTACTCAATCAAAACATCAATCTCTCAATCTTATATAATAGAACAATACTATAGAACCTTAGAAACACACTATACGTAACCTGCTTCTATTAGAACACATATGACTGCATCTTATAATAGTCACGTTTAATAACCATGTGAAACGGACTTTTCCAGATGACTTGTTATAATACAATCATGAAGGATTCTATAATAAAGTAACAGTGTCTTGTAGGAATTAATCAATACTTAAAGAATTGATAAAATAACATAGCATCGACATAAAGTTTAAGAACACGAAATAACTGAATCACAACAGAGCATGTAATGAAATATTCTCAAAACATAGCAGATTACCAGATTACTTTTATGAACTAACCACACGGAAACCAAGCGTAATAATACAAGAGCAAGTGTCCTCTAGGGCCAGGCCCTTAGCCTCCAGAGGCACACCGCTTAAGATGAATCCAGGCTCAAATATAAAAAGTGAACAAGTCTGTATTAAAGCATGCAATAAAAGTACAGAAACTTAAGTCTTCAACAGAACATAAAGATCATAGTCCAGATCTTTCTTCAAAGAAATTATACACTTCCCAGAAATTGATCCAAAATTCCCCTGGTAACCAACAATGCTATCCCTTTTTATAAGAGGGACGATGGAGACATCTAGGTACAGAAATAGGATAAAATAGCGATCCCTCAGGATCCAAGATCCTGAGAGATACGCAGAATCATTAATGCTGCGTTACTTCTTCCTTCTTCTATTTCGCACTGGTATCTCCGCGTCCTGTTTTGGGCTAATCCGTGTCGATCTAGTTCGCTTCCGGTCTCCCGTCACAGGGACAACAGTTAGCTTGTCTTTATCTTTACTCTTTGGATGGCCACCTTTCGCTTCTTCACCTTCCTGCACATAGAAACGACGTCTATCAGTGCTTCTTATTAATTTCTCATATTTCGTTATAAGTTCTTATTATTATCTAAGTTTCCCATGCAAAAGGCTTTTGAGTTTTCATGAA
Organism: Pinus taeda; assembly: GCA_000404065.3. NCBI lineage: Eukaryota > Viridiplantae > Streptophyta > Pinopsida > Pinales > Pinaceae > Pinus > Pinus taeda. The sequence goes on along the minus strand of APFE030225001.1, from coordinate 95,800 downwards.
AAGATATCGAAATGACCATCAAAACATACCTTCCTTGGTACTCCACACACCTCCCAGCTTACCCTTTTTCATGGCCTCATGAAAACATTATAGTTGACATGAAGAGCAGTGAGGGAGTAGGCTGGATATGGAATCTCGTGTGGAGGCCTACACCCATGATGTGAAACTAGATGATCAAAGAAATGGCTCGTCTGGCCCTCGGGCATCTCATACAAGGCTTGGTATCCGGGCGCAGGATGCCAAATAATTGGACTCCTGAACCTATATCCTAACCAGGATGGTCCTACCCTCAAAATAATTTCACCATAGAGGGAGAATCAGTTAGCAGCAAGCTTGAAATTTTCATACTTAAATGGCTCTCTGAGCTGAATGTTCGGATTAGACACTCGATATCGAAATTTAGCAGCTTTGATGGCAGGGTCTTTGATAGAAGCAAAGAACTCAAGCCCTTGTTGAATGATTGATTCATGCATGGGTCCTAGTGCTTCGATTATCCCTGGAGTCCTCATAAGCTTTCTATGACTTCTCCATAACTGCTCCGGGTCTCTAGGTTCAGCTCTTACCCATAGGTCTAATCCATTTTCTTGTCTCTGAAATGCATTGTAAGATTTGAGCCATTTAATTTGATTGACTGCAAATGAAATGAATGCTTGTAATTGAATGTCTCCAACAAAAGGACCAGGGTTTAGCTCAGTTTCTTGCTCTAGTACAAGGTTATGCAGATAAAATTCACACAATAACCTTTGTACCTTTACCCCATAATGCTTACAGCAGTTTATAAAATCATCTATAATATTAATTTCTATAGGAGCACCTGCCCTAACAGCCTTAATTTTCAATTGCAAGTATCTTTCCATTAGAAACAGGGTATAATTTTTGGCAGGGGCCCTACATGCTAAAGCATCATTATACAGAGCACACAAGGTATCCATTTGTTTAACAACTACATCTAATCTACAAGTTACCTTGGCAACTTTTTCTTGCTCCTTTTGCCACCCTTCGAAGGCTTGGCTTTCTGACAGGTTGACATTTCTTAACTGCTGCTGTAATTCCTCATACTTTTCACGGGGGACTATTTGTTCCCTGAGCCTTTCTGCTTCTTTTTGGGCTTTCTTTAACTGATGGTGAAGGGTTCTTGTTTTTGGGTCCCTTTTCCATGCATCTGTGGAGGCTGGGAGTTGTACTTGAACTTTCTTATTATGTTGCTTGGAATTCATGACCCTTATTACTCCCAAAGGTGGTCCCTCCGTCTGAACCACTTTGTTATCTGTTTCAATCTTAACGCGAACTCCAACCCACTACTATTCCTTTTCAAATGGAACAGCAGTCTGTTCTTATGTTTCAATTGGAACAGCAGTTTGTCTTTCTGCTTCATTAGGAACAGTAGTTTGGTTTCTGTCAGTGTTTTGGGTAGTGGAATGGCTCTCGGTTCTTCACCTCTTATTCTTACGGGGTCTTATTGGCATGGCCAAACCTTTTCTTGTTGAGGTCCTTATCCCCCTTTGTCTTGCTGTTAGAAGCCTGATCCGTTGGCGAAGCCTGACTATCACGTTTAACAGTGTCCCTTTTTCTTTTTGCAATTCCCTTATTTCTCTCAATTTCTCAGAAAGAATAGATGAATGTTTGTCGTGGGTTGGAGTGTGACTAATTTCCAGATTTTCATCTTGAGGTGGCCGATCCGGGGTAAGAACCTTTTCTGGCTCTGCTGTTTCCTGGGCCAATTCTTCCTCTTCCCTTATTTCCTCTGGATTCTCCTCTAGTGCCTTCTGATCAGGAACGGGCTGTTCCTGCCTGATATCTTTTGTTTTCTTCTCATCATGGACGGGTGGAATTTCTATTTCTGCTTCTTCCGAATGAACTTCCTTGGGTGCATCTTTTTCTTGGGTTTCTTCTCTAGTCTGGAGGTTGGATGGACTCAGGGGCTGGCCATACTTGCCCATATTGGCCAGAATATTGGCCAATTCGTCTTCCTCGATCGGGTTATGTACTGGGCTTCCCCCCTACTGTTCCATTTCTTCCTCCTGCTCGGGCCGCTCACTCTCTTCCTTCTCGACTCCTTCTTCTTCATCTAGTTTTGTTTCCACTGATTGTTCTTCATCTTTCTCTTCTATTTCTTCTTCGGTGGACTGTTCTGTTTCTCTGTTGTTTTCCTCTTCTGCCTCTGTCCCTATGGACTATTCTATGTCCTCGTTACTTTCGTCTTCTGTATATGTCTCTGCCGATTGCTCATCTATAATCTCTATTGCTTGGCTCATACGAGCCCAGGGTTTCTTTAGCTCTACTCGTATCCCTGCAATCCGTGCCGACTTCCTACTGTTTGTTGGTTGTTCGGATGTACTAGCGTCGGGTTGTTCTTCAAGTTGCTTTTTGACTTGCTTTTCAACTTGCACTTCTGTGCAAGCATCCTTCTTTCGTTTCTCAGGGAATTGGGGTGTGCTATCAGTTTGTTTTCATTTTTCTGGGCATCCAGATGTGGCTGCCCTTTCGTTAATAATATCAATGAGCCCTTCCCAGCTGTTATGCTGTTGGGTAAGACTATGGCTTACTATCAAGCGAATTAATCCATGGTGGCTAACCACAGATTCTTTGTGCTGTGCCTTTTTCATACTACATGCCACATCATGTAATACCGAATTAAGCAATGCAGGTAAATTCACAGAGCATTTTTTTTTTAGGACAGCTAGGAGTTTTAGATGTCATGGTCTTACCATGTCTTTTCTGCCCTCGCAAGTGATGTAGCTCTGGACAATTTTCGCCAATTCTGCCCATGGCTCTCCTAACGTTGCTGGTAGCACCCCTTTTCCGTGAACTGTTAAATTCTAGCCTTCATCCTGGAAGATTTCCACAATCTTCTGCAGTCTTTCCCTTTTTACTATCCATATTGGTCCTATGGCGGGTAATCCTGTGAATTTTGCTATTATATCATCCGTGACATCTATTCGTTTTCCTCTGATTATAGAGTGTTCTTCCTATAGGTTTTGTAAAAAATCCTTTGCCACAGTTTCATTGGACTCCTTCAGGCAGTTGAGGTAAGTCAACCATCCTACTTTCTTCAGAATTCTTCGGTCTGTAACTGAAACAGTCAATGTTTGTGGTTCTCTTTGGACTGACCTTCCTCAGATGGCTTCTCTTGCAAATTCTCAAAGGAACAACAGTTGTTCTTTGAGACACAGAGAAGCTGGTGGCGTGTTTCGTGTTTGAATTCAAATGCAATGACGTATACAATGGAAATACTTTGAACAATGATTCATGCAGAAGAAAACAAAAAATGGCAAATGATCATATCGTTGAGCCGTGTTGTGCTCGAGTACAAGATCTTTTCGAATGACGAGCTGACACGTATTTTTGGGAATGATGAGGTTACTCCCGCCCTGCAATATGATAGGCTGTCCCAGCCGTCAAATGAAGGAGATGCGTCTGCTTCGTCCGCGAGGCCTTTATGGAGCAGCTTATAAAAATATGCCATGTCCGCAAAAACAGTGTATTACTAGAATCAAGGTGAAAAGGTAGATCGCTTTTAATGCGTAAGCAACTGCGGTGAGTTTATGGAAGTTTGAGAATAGACATTTTCCATAATTAGTGAGTCTCATGCGGTCACTGTCACTAGCTCCGTAATGATTGGCGGTAATAAATGGTCATGTGGTATATGGTTGTGTAATTAAATTATCACGTCATAAGATACAAAGGTTCTAATTTCCTTACCCATTGGTGTAAAGGTTACGACTTGAATACCATTAACAGAGCTCTGCTGCCGACAGGTGTCCATAACCTTGGCAGAGTTGTTTGTTTCACCCCGGGAACCATAGTCCTTTGTGTATGCAAGGAATTTTTATATGATGTCAAAACTGTAGGCCACTATGCAGGCTTGGTAACCCGTTAGTCATAGTGCCATTCACGAGGAAGGAGCGAATAGTGGGCAGTCCGGCTCATGGTGAGACCTCCTATTCCAAGTGTTATTTATTTATTTTAGTCTACCTCTTGGATCATTTCTAGGGTGTGGTGGCCCTGATGGGAATGCCACTTCACTTCCATCCTGATGATCATGGTAGGCCACCTCGTAATGAGACTCCCTATCCTGCAATTTTGACAAAACTGCTTGGCTTATTTGCTCTTTTCTTTCTTGATTTTAATAGAGACTCTTTCCTGTTTATACACAAAGGGTGGTTCAACACTCCTTAAGAGTAGGAATGGTGGAAGAAGCTTGAAAATCCCAATAGGAAGGTATAGACTCTTTGATCTTATCGATGAAATGATAAACATAGATAAAAGAATTAACATGATAGAGATAGCCAATCAAAACAGAGTTAGTGGAACAATGGCAACACAAGGTGATAAATAAGCATATCTTTTCCTTACACGCTTTCACCAATTCAGGGCAGTTACTTATAAGGATAGCAATTTGCGATTTACCGATTCCTGCATACTGTGCTTTTGATTTCATCACATAAGTAGATAGCTATATTCAAAAAGACTCGAAAGATCATCAGCATTCTGTATCCTTGAGAAGGAACAAACCATTTCAAATTTTATGAGTAGTGCTTTTTCAAGGAAGGGCACAACAATGGTTGCTGATTTGAAGAAAGGAGTTTTGGGAATTACTGGTGACGTTCAGTAAAATCAAACAAGTGTCGTTCCTTTGAAAAAAGACCGGCAGAAATCAAACGATGATATTCCTTACGGACACAGCAAAAACACACAAGTGATGTTCTTCTTGAGGGAGGAACAGCAGAAAAACTCAAATGATGTTCTTTTTCTAGAAAAGAATAGCAAAAACAATCAAGTGTTGTTCCTTTTGGAAAAGGAACAACAAAAATCTCAAGTGTTGTTCCTTTTGGAAAAGAAACAGCAAAAGTCACAAGTGTTGTTCCTTTTGGAAAAGGAACAGCAAAAATCACAAGTGTTGTTCCTTTTGGAAAAGGAACAACAAAAAAAAAGAACAAGAGTTGTTCCTTTTGGAAAAGGAACAGTAAAAAAATCACAAGTGTTGTTCCTTTTTGGAAAAGGAATAACAAAAATCACAAGTGTTTTTCCTTTTGGAAAAGGAACAACAAAAATCAAAGGTGTTGTTCTTTTTGGAAAAGGAACAGCAAAAATCAAAAGTGTTATTCTTTTTGGAAAAGGAACAGCAAAAACCACAAGTGTTGTCCCTTTTGGAAAGGGAACAACAAAAAAAGTCACAAGTTTTGTTCCTTTTGGAAAAGGAACAACAAAAATCACAAGTGTTGTTCCTTTGGAAAGGAACAGCAAAAATCAAAACATGCTGTAACAATATGTATAAAAATTATTCTAACAATTATATACAATTTGTAAGAAGGAATAAACTTCTTAGTGAGTTACTGGTGGAGGAGACTTGTCTTCCTCCCTTAGGATCTCCATATCTGTTTCTTGGCGTAATTGTTGGCAGAAGGACTCCCGGGTAAGTGGTTTGCGATAGAGACGGACTCGATGTCCGTTTTCCTTTAAAGGTATACCCAGAACCATCAATGGTAATCAGTGTGAGGGTACCATTGTCATGTACTTTCTGGATTTCATATGGTCCCAACCAATGAGCCTGAAGTTTCCCGGGGATGTCCTGAAATCTAGAGTCATATAAAAGAGCCCAGTCTCCTTCATGGAAGACTCTGTTTTTTATGAGAGCATCATGCCACTTAGCTCTTTGCTACTGTATCAAGGCAGTGTGTTGAAGTGCAGAAAGTCTAATTTCATCCATCTCATTAATCTGTTGCAATCGATTAGTTTGCGCTTCGGTTAAGTCTAACCCCACTTCTTGTGCTGTCCGTAATGTCCGGATTTCAAATTCTATAGGAAAAATAGGTTGTTGTCCAAACATAAGCTGGTAAGGTGAGTGGCCAGTGATGCTTCTCCATGTTGTTCTATAAGCCCACAGTGCTTCTGGTAGTCTGGTAGCCCAATCGCGTCTATGTGATGCAATTGTTTTGGTTAGAATGGTTTCTATTATCCTGTTGCTACTTTTTACTTGCCCATTTGCCTGTGGGTGATACGGGGTGGTCATTTTGTGCTGAACATGATAATTGTTGAGTGTTGTTGCTATTCTGTTTCCAGCAAACTGTGGCCCTCCATATGTTATTATCTCTCTAGGGAGGCCACAGCGCACAAATAGATGGAGCAAGAACTGTATAACAGATTCTTCTGTAGCTCTGGGCAAAGCTTCTGCTTCAACCCACTTGGTGACATATTCTGTTGCCACTAAAATGTATGTTTTCTGATTTGATGGTGGGTTGATTGGTCCTACAAAATCAAGGGCCCATCGCTCAAATGGTTCAATGACTATCTGTGGTTTCAAGGGCATCTCATCTGAGTGACTAGGTCGTCCCGCCCTCTGGCAACTATCACATGCTTGGACAAATTTCTTTGCATCTTTAAAAATTGTGGGCCAATAATACCCTGTATGTAACACTTTATGTGTGGTCCTGCGATCAGCAAAATTTCCACCACATGGTTGGTCATGGCATGCTTTCAATATATCAAAGATTTAATCTTGTCGAATGCACCGCCTGATCTACATGTCTACCCTTGTGTGAAACAAATAACCCCCAATCCAAGAAAATCTGGTACTTCGCTGGATGATCCGTTTTCGCTCATTAGGGGTTAGATGTTTTGGTAACTTACCTACTGCTAGGTAATTGGCGACATCAGCATACCAGGGTGTTTGAACAGCAACAGCAAAGAGATAGTCATCTAGAAACTAATCTTCGACTTCTGCTGCATCAACTGGTTTTGGCATTCTTGAGAGGAAATTAGCTACGGGGTTTTCTTTGCCAGGTCGATCCTTGATTGTAATATTGAACTCCTACAATAAAATCAGCCATCTGGTTATTCTGCCACTTGTGACAGTTTTATTTGCTAAATACTTTATAGCAGAATGATCTGTGTACAAGATGACGGGATATCCAGTGATGTAATGTCTAAATTTATTGATAGCATGTATAACAGCTAAGAATTCTTTCTCAGTTACAGTATAATTTAATTCAGCAGGGGATAGATTTTTGCTAATATAATAAATAGCGTATGGTTTTCTATCCTTGTCCTAACTAAGGACCGCTCCAATGGCTGTATCTGAGGCATCGGATGATATCTGGAATGGCAAATTCCAGTTTGGTCCGTGAAGGACTAGGGCTGTAGATACAAGCTTTTTCAGATCATTGAAAGCACGTTCGCATTTTTCTGTCCAAAGGAAATCAATATTACTAGTTAGTGCATACAATGGTGCAGAAATACGTGAATAATGTTCTATAAATCTTCTGTAATAACCAGAGAATCTAAGAAAACTACGTACCTTTGTTTGAGTCGTAGGAGTAGGAATAAGCAAAAGTATTTGGATTTTGGCTGGGTCTACCTGAATGCCAATTGCTAAAATATAGTGTCCTAGAATAAGTCCTTCTGTCATCATCATGTAGCATTTTTCGTGGCTTAGACAAAGCCTGGTAGCTATACAGCGTTGTAGGACATTTTCTAGTGTTTCCAATGCTGGATCAAACTCTTCTCCGTATGGAGTGAAATCATCCATATACACTTCCAATCCTTCATTTATCAGATCTGTAAATATGCTAAGAATAGACCTTTGGAATGTGGTAGGGGCACTACATAAACCAAAAGGCAAAACTCGGTAAGAAAATGTTCCCCAAGGACAAGTAAAAGTAGTTTTATCCTGATCTTCAGGGGCAAGCTGTATTTGGTTATACCCACTGAAGTCGTCAAGAAAAGAAAATAATTTCTTGCGTGCCAAAGTATCCAATACTTGATCGATGAATGGGAGAGGAAAGTGATCTTTCTGTGTTGCCTTGTTTAGTTCTCTATAGTCCACACAGATTCTCCACTTCCCATTCTTTTTCGGTACCACCACAAGCAGGGAGACCCATTTGCTATCAGAGATGGGGTAGATAAAGTTAACATCTAAAAGTTTTTGAAGCTCAGCTTTTACTACTTCTTTTAGATGAGGGCTTAGCCTTCTCTGAGGTTGTCTAATAGGTTTTGCATCATTTTCTATGTAGATGTGGTGTGTACATAATTGAGGATCAATTCCTTTCATATCGTGGTAATCCCATGCAAATGCATTTTTATGTTTTGTTAAGATATGGATGAGTTTTGTCTTTTGTTCCGATGTAAGATTGGTGTTAATGTTTAAGGTCTTCCAGGGTTCGATTTCTACTGTTTTACTATGTGCAATCGAGGTGACGGGGATTGTATGGTCATGCACATCATTCAGAGGTTCCTCTTCTGCTGTGTTATCAAATGCTGCTTTTATCATATGACACTGGGTACGAGATGTGGGTTCCGTTTGACTAATAAAGTTACTGATGGCATCATCTTCTGTTTGATTTTTGAACTCTAGTGCCTCTTGTATAGTTAATGGAGATCTAATGCTGTCAGTAAGATGTGATACAGGGTGCCTATTAGTTTTGACTATTGTGATGCTTGGCTGCGCTGGGGGATATAGTATTAAGTTCTTAATATCTGCCCCCTTAGTTATGATCATGTTTCCTTGCCGACAGCCAATATACGCATCAACGGTAGGGAGCCAAGGCCTTCCTAAGATCAATGGATGTCCATCTAGTCGGGTTTTAGGGTTTATTATCAGAAAATCAGTTGGGTATTCCCAGTGTTAACACCCAGGTTGTTCCCTATGACTCCCAAGGGAATACGGCCGGGGTAACCACTAACCAGTCTTTGGATTACAGCTTCTAGCCCAGCTGTAATCAGAGAGGGCTCTCTCTATAAGGTTTGTCTCTTTTCTGTGGTGATATTAGGCTAGTTATGAAGTAAAGGTTTTTGGTTTATGTTTGGTTGGAAAGGATGTCTTTCTATAATTAAAGTGGAGGTCTGCAAATAATGTTAGTCCATTGGGCAATGGAGTTTGTGGCTATTGGTTTCTTGAAATCTTGAGTTAGAGCAGCTGGAGTTATAGGGCCATTTAGATATTTCATGAAACAAACTTGAAAATTATGATAATGGGGTGTAAACAACCAGTGAAAAGAAATTAAGAATTTTCCACCAAGCTGAAATGTGTGAAGGAGATATATTCCTCAGGAGCAAAACTTGAATTCCTGAAACAATAATCACTGTGAAAGATATAGCATGAAAGGGTAGCATTTAAGAATTACACTTTGATTACTATAACTGAAGAAAAAACATTCAAAATAGCTTGGATTGAGTTCAGGGTAATCTGTGATTAAATCCTGGAACTATTCTTTTTCCTAGCTATTAACTGTGAGACACAAGAAACATGAAAGAGATATGAAAGATAACAAAACACATAACAAAGAGTTATAAGAAACACTTATTGTGCCATGAGATATGCAGGAATCCTGCAACTTTCAGCTAAACACCAGAAAACATCAAGCAACACAGAGCTTTTGAAATTCCATCATCTTTTGTATTACTTCTCTGAGAGTTACAGTAAAAGAACAATAGAATGGATATGAACAGTATCCGACAACCAATGTCCAACCCCTGCTAACTTATGCGAGGGGGAATATATAGAAGTGTTTCATACAAAATATCTCAAGCATTGAGTCATCTGAGAAATAAAATATCTTCATTAACTCGTACAGAAATAGTAGATAAGAAGTTATTACAACCTTTAATACAACATAAATGCTCTTTACTCCTGTCAGAAAATTTTGACCTTTGGAGCTCATTGAGTTGGTTGAACGCTTTGTTATAACTGCTGAGTGACGTGTTTGTGCAGATGTGTCCTTCTATAGCTTTTTTGGCCCTGTCACCTGTGACTGCCAGTGCTGCTGTGGTGGCTGAATAGTTGTGCTGAGTTGGCTCAGACTTTTTCTGCATACCTGCCGATATATCCTTATTTTCTTGTGTATGAAAATTTAAATATTTCAAAAAAAAAAAACATAATTACTGGCTTTGGTTCAACAGTAATTGTATTAAATTATTCCAGACTTCCTATGTAGGCAATTGATGCCTCAAAATTGACCCCATGGTCTCATCTGCCTCTGTATACTTGTAAAAATTGGGAGGCTCATCAAATAAGTGAGTGATTTCCTTCATAATGAAGAATCAGCTCTCCACCTTGTTGAAAAGGGTCTGTCTTGATGTTGGCCCTGTCTCTGCTGATGTGCTGGCTGTTTCTGCAATCTGATTGGCAGAAAAAGTGTTGACTCTCTTGGCATATTTTTCATGTGAAAGTAGCCTTCCTAAGGGCTCCATCAAGCTGGGAAGACCTCTGTTTTGTAATGCCATGAACCTATCCTGGAATTTATTGATATCTACCTGCATATCTTGGCTTCTTCTTTCCAGGGTCTGTACCAGGTTTCTTAGTGTTAGGATCCTTTTGACCATTGAAATGGTCTCAGTCCTATTGGCAATTCCCATTTTGATCAGCTGGGAGCTTGTCCTGTAGTTAAGCACATTTATCATTCTCGTGGCAATCTCAGGCATGCTGCCTAGAGATGCCCTTGCCCTTTGGATTTCTCTGTGCGCTTTTCCAATGAGCGCCATTTTCTCATGAATGGCCTCAATGTATTCCCACTGGTCTATGATGGACTGGCCAATATTTTCCCATAGGATCCTCTTGAGCTCAGTTGTCACCTTGTCCAGTGTGAGCTCCTTTTCCAGCTCATTTATTCTCTTTTTGAGACCCTTTACCTCTCTTTCTCTTTCAGCCACATTTTGCTTGGATTTGTCATATTTTTCATTGATCTTGGCCAGAGTGTCTTTGGCCTGATTCAACTCTGACATTTGAGCCTCCAAGGCTTGAATCTCATTTCTCAGCTTCTACATGTCAAGGCTTTCAGCCCGCTCTGTTGTTGGCGCTGAGGTGGACAATGCTGCTTGTTGTGTCTGCTGACTGGGAGGGGCAGTGGTTTGAGGAGCTTCCTCCAGATTAATTGTTTCTGGAGGAGGTTGTGAAGTTTGTCCTATCCCCTTTTGCTGCAATTCTGCCTGAAGGGTAGCCTCTGATTCCTCCAGCTTCTCTTGTGTCTGGATGAGCTGTTTGTATAATGTTACCAGCATAGCAGCTGCATCCTTGTCTTGTCTGAGCTGGGCAATCTCTTCTGTTTGAGGATGAAGAGTTGCTGGGATTTTTATCATTTTCCTTAGTGCTGCCATATCAGCATCCCTTAGCTTCAGAATCTCCTGCACCGCCTTGACATCCTTAGGATCATGTCCAAGCTCTATTATGATGTCTTCTAGTGCTTTGATCCTGTTGTCCTTTTCTTGAGAGGATGCCCTTTCCAACTCAAGTTGTGCAGTAGTATTATTTAGGCTATTTTGTAGCCTATAGTTCACCAAGGTCTTTTCTGCCAAGGAGGCATACACCATCTCACCCGTTTGTTTGTGCAATTCGATCTGATCCATTGGGTGGATGTCTTTGTCCAGGACCTCAAGGTTGGTCCTGATATAATCGGCAGCTGACTGTGGTTGCTTCACGGCTGGTGTGAAATGGCTCATTATCATTTTACCCTCATGTGCATCATAGGCAGACATGAGTCTTTTCTGGTTAGTGGGAGCCATTTTTAATAAATGATTATACAATTGCAGCCTTATGGGTTCATTTCTCTTTTTGATATCCTTGAATTGTTGCTTGATGCTCTTCTCGCCTTCCCTCTGTTGGCCTGAGGAGCTAACTTCTCCTCCTGCTGCCCTCTCTTGTTCTTGCTGAAAGGAACTTGCTGAGGCCTCCATGCTGGGCAGTCCTGTACCTGAAGTTTGCCCTATTGGCATTTCTTCTTCTGAAAAAGGGTTTAACCTTTGCCTCTTCTCCCCTTGAGTTGTTGAGGTAGTAAGGGGAGTCTCTCTGTCCCTTTTCCTGCTTATGTCCTCCCTTTGTGGGGTTTGGAGGACTGAAGAATCAATTCTTGATTCCTGCCTAGGAGGTGCCATTTGTGTTGGCTGCTGCTCTGTGACCATTGGGGCCTCTGATGTTTGTTCTCCTTGCCCTGGCTACTCCTTTTCTGGCTGATGTCCCTGTTGTTGTTGCTGAACCTGTGCTTGTTGTACCTGTTGCGCCATCTCTTTTTCCTTACCTTTGCCGGGAGCTTGATTTGTAGTTTTTACTGCCTCCTGAGGTGCTGTGGAGGATGAGGCAGCTGCTCCTGCTTGAGGCTTTCGCAGAGAGAATACCTGTGCAGGAAGTTCCAAGTCAGCCATTTTAAGAGGATTTCTTCTTGCTCTCTCATTCAGTTCTTCTTGTGTGATAGGTTCCTCTAGTGTGCCTCTTTTCCATTTTGGTTGATTTGCATATTGTTTAATGTGAGGCAACCTTACATGGTCATAACTAGAGAGCCTATATTTGACCCTTCTTAATGATATGGAATGATTGGGGTCATAGGGTTTCCAGAGGAAACTGGTCTTTAGGCCAAGGATTTCTAGCTTTCTATCAGCTTCTTTCCAGCCTTCCTCCCTTTTGTTCAAAACAAGGTGGCCCAATTGGTTTTTCACTTTCAGCTGTGCTTTCTTTCCCTTGCCTGAGAAGTGTATCATATCAGCATTCCCAAATTGCCTGAAGTATTCAAGGGAAAATAGTCTCATGGGCACATACTTGGACAATCTGTATGGGGGTAACTCACAACCATATATTCTGATAACGGTGTAGTTTTGGTAAAAATACCAATCCCCAATGTTGTACACTTTGGACAACTGGAGGATTCTTTGCATCTCGTATGTCAGTCTTGGAGGAGGCAAGCTCAGGAACAGAGACATGGCTGGGTGGATGAAGAGGTCTATGAACTCATAGTAAGTGTATGGAGAGTAGGCTCTGCAGTGAAAAACTGAGCTCCAGTACACTACCGACCTTGGATTACCTTGTGCATCCATTCTTTTGACAATGAAGGAGAATTTCTCATGCTGATCATATAGAACTAAGTGGTAGATGTAGGAGGTGTATCTGAACACCTTCTCTCTTGACAGGTTCATAAACTGCTCATGCATCTTGTCTGATATGTAGGTGGCATAGTCATAACAGATTGGAGTTTTGTCAGGGGAAAATCATCACCAGTACAGTCTCATCAATATACTCAACTGATTTATAACCCAGGATGGAACTGATCATATCTGCAAGGTCTACGCCCAATTGGTTGAGGTAACCAACAAAAATAGGAGGGTATTGTACAGTATCATAGTTAATAAACAGTTGGTTCAGCTTTGTGATCTGAGCATCTGTCAACATTCTAGCTCCTTGGTTTATCAGATCCAACAAAGACAGGGGAACTAATTTCTTCTCAGTCTTAAACTGCAGCATCTCTCTAATGGCCTTAGGGGTGATGTAGAATACAACTGAGCTTGAAGGGTCAAGCACAGCTCTCTGAGTGGGATCATAGCATACAGCACTCAGGTGAATTAGGTCAGGGAATTGGTTGACCTGAGGAAGCCTGAAGATTGGGAGGAAGGAATCCCAAATGCCCAATATATCTGTTCCATCTACATGCTTAGCCTTTAATTCATTTAGCAAGTGGAGGTGGAACTTGCTGTGTGTTAGGGAGTCTTCTGAGATTTGATAATCTAAGTTTTCTAGATCCTACCACTCCAATTCTCTCTGAGGGGCATTCAAAAGAGCAACATTGAGGGCCACAGGTGCAACTGGAGTCTCCATGGTTAGTTAAACTCTGTTTTGTATGTAGACTGATGTTACTAGACTGGGCAACAGAAAAAGAGTACTGCCTGGGTGAAGAGGTGAATTGAGAAACAGAGGATGATAGGGTAGACTTGCAGCAATTGAAACACTGCACACAGTTACTTGAGAAGGTGAATACTTTTCTTTGGAAGACCCTTCTTAATAATTAGGTGTAGGTACCAGGTTTCCTGTTCACTACTGCGCGAACAAAATGCAGGTTTTCAATGAAAGTTTTGTTTAAACAGGCTCGGCTAATGAATTTCGATCGTTCAATTTCCAAATGGGAACTGGGTGCAGGGAATTCACCGGTGAATTATGCGTTTTTAGTGTCTTGAGTTAATTTTCACCTATTGTAGACAAAACCAGGCGTAGAGAAGATTTGCAGGGATAAATACCTTGTGAACTCGACGGTCCGGGTCACGAATGCAGGTGGGTAGGTGCGTCGAAGCTCTCCAGGTCGATTTGAGCAGGTTGGTGCAATTTTGGACGTAAAATGCATGTAAAGGGCGCAACAACAGTTTTTGCAAAAAGTGCAAAAGAACGCGAAAATTTGACAAAATATGGATTTTTGGGACATTCACGCCTTTTTCGGATGACGTCAGCATGATGTCATCAGGTGGGTTAGGGTCGGATGATGTCAGCATGACGTCATCAGGTGATGGGGCGGCTTATGAGTGGTCCATGGGGGTGGTGAGGTGGCAGACAGGTGGAGCAATGGTGGACGGGGGTTGCGGACGCGGCGATGACGCAGGCAGTGACGCGGCGCTGACGCTGGCAGGCGGATTGGCAGAAAACCGGAAACCACAGCGGTATCATATTGCACCGCTTTTGATACGGAAGGGAATCTGTCAGAGGGGGCTCCGATACGATTTGGGGGCGACGCGTGGCCGAGGCCTAACGTCAGCCTCGCACAGATATCGAACGATATCTTTCGGACGTCGGGGCCGGTCCGATATCCACGTCAACTGTCAGATGAAAAGCGCCTGATCGGATGGTCGACGGGCCGATGAACTGTGCGGATGATACGGCGTTGGGCAGGCATTAAAATATTATTTTCCATGGGAAGCGTGCCAGGCGGGACCCTTCGAATTATTGGCGAATTGCAAGGTTTTGTAATGTATTTTTATAAATGCGCGTTAATCACAAAACTTAGGAAAAAGGGTTTTTTATGAAATTTCATTGCAAAATCGCGCGCACCTCAAACTTTGGATAAATGAAACACAATGGTTTTTCCATGTATTTTTGTATCAAACACGCATAAATCCCGAACTTAGGATAAAGCTAAAAAGTGGGTTTTCAAGGTATTTTTCCTTTTGAGCGGGTTAAAGGGTGCAAAAGGGTTTTACCAAGGTTTTTTAGGCAAAATGAAGGGTTGGCTAGGTAGATGAGTTTCTGAAGGTGAAAAAGAGGTTAGGCTTGGGTTCTCAAACTGACCAGATGTCAATTTGATTCCCTGGTTATGAATCATATGGCTATAATGCCAAGGAGGGGATATTTATAGAATGCTTAGGGCTTATACACCATGGTGTTATAATAGTAGGGAAAGGGTGACATAGGGAGTTAGATAATAGAAGTTCAAGTTAATATGGAGGGAGAAGGTGAATGAAGAGTGAAACTACTAAGTTTATTTGAAAACAACTTAGTTTAGGGAGTAGATCAAAATGAAAAGAATTTTGCACAAGAAATGTGGCTTTTAAAGGAAACAAGGACCAACACAAAACTTTGAATTTCTTTCATAAACACAATTGGTGAAGGGATGTTAGTAATGAGTGTAAAACAAGAGAAAAGGGAAGTTAGACATGCTCCATTATGTTGCTTTCCTTGTATTGACCAGCAAGATTCAGTTTGAAAAGAACACCACTTCTACAACCCCATCTACCTACCCATCTATTTGCCTAGCATTTTTTTGTTTCTTCTTGGAGGGTGCACTTGGAATTGCAGACCCTTATGTGCCTTTTCTTTTTCAATGGCTTTTTTCCTTTGATTTCCTATCTAGCACTACCCTTATTTCTTCCAAGACCCCAGATTAAGCAGTTGGGAACCTTAGCTTCTCTGTCTAACTATTGATCTGCCAAGATTAAACAGTTTGGACAGACTTCTTTCTCTATTCTACAACAGAAAATTGAAACATGGCATGATCCATATTAGACTGTTGGACCATCCGTCAAAATTTAATAAACATGAAGGCATGTACACACCTTGCCTTTCCTTGGAAATATGGGATCTTTGTATCAACAAAGCAGAGCATATTTGGCATTTGAATTTGCCCATCATGGAATATGAAACCTATTGGTATAGGTATCCAACAACTTCTTATCCTAATAATTTATCTTCCTTAAAGGTACCATCATCAGAATTACATTGAAGTGATCCACAACTATCATTTCATAATCACTGCCCCACTTGTGGTCACTAAACCTATGATTAAATCTATTGATTTCAACTCCCATGGCCTCCTTGATATTGGAAGTGTAAATGTTTTTTCTATCTTCCAAATTGTTACCCTTAATATGTTATATAGTGCAAAACTTGTCATGAACTTTTCCATAATTTACACATCTTTTAAACCAATAGAAAAGAGTTAATAAAATTTGTGATTGTCTTCTCCAATCTCAAGTGTCTTGATAATTTGGAATGGCGTTCCTTGGGTTGTTATTTAATGTTTTTTATCTGTTTAAGGAACACACATAATTCTTAATAAAAATGTATTATTCCACAAGTAGTCTTGGAATTCCACATCTCGTCAGGTCATTGTACAATGCTACAAGATTACATAAATCTACACAATGTCCAGGCACTTTGATCTTAAAAGCTTGTTTAATGAACTAGTTCAAGGCATGGTGTTGTAAAAGCATGAGACAATGCAAAATCCATTCGAATGCTTCATGTTGCACATACTTCCACCACTAAAATAGAGTTGTTTGTGGTTCACTACACTAAAATGGTTGTGGTATTGATAAATCACTTCTTATTTTGTCTTGGCTCTATTGTTTCATTCTCCATCGTTTCCTTCTTTTGAATCATATTTTCTACTACATACAATATGGAGTAGGTAATATAAGAAGTGAGACAAATAATGACCTATACATGCATGAATTTGTTGAATTGGATAATCTTCTAGCTCTTATTATTATTTTAATCTCTCTCATTTTTTCCTTATCCTTTCTCTAGTCATTTCTTGGGCTTCTTTTTGGTTTGAGCTTGAGACCCTTTTAGAAAATGAATTTTCCAATTTTCCATGTTTGTTTTCAGTCTTTGTGCTGTTTCATTGTCATGTTATTTCTCCATGAATGAATGTTCTGTGTTATTTTCCATTTACAAAAGTTTAACTATGTTTTGTTTTATTTTTTTGGGTGGCAGAAGGAGCTCAATTGAGCTACTAACTTTATAAGGATCACAATGAATACCTTTAATATTTTGTTTTTGAGTTGGTGCGGAGTTTATGGTTGGAAGGGTTCAATTGGGATATAGTTCGATAGAGCTATGAAATCTCAATCAAACTATAGCTCTAACGAGCCCTTGTTTAACTACGTTAAAGACTTGATCAAGGGTTTAATAAACCATCAATTAAGCTATTTCAAATTTTACCTAAGGTGCTCGATCTAGTTTTTTAAGTGCTCAATCAAGTTGTTAAGGACCTAAAAAATAGAGGTTTAGCTCCCCTTCTATAGATTTCTCTGCAACACCATCTTGTAGCATGACGAACTCAAGGCAATATTTGTCCTTAAGTGGAAGCATTGATCACATTTTGTGAAGGAATCCTATATCCAATGGCATATGAGTTTGAAATTTTCAAATTCATACAATATTTTTCATCTAAATTATTTTGAACCTTATGCTTGAATTTTTTTTAGAGTTTCGAAGCGGCTAAATGAAAAATCAATAACATAAAATATACAAAACATTTTTTTTAATTACAACATCTTCATTATTGAGTCATGTTCAAAAGGGTACACTTTGTTTTTTAATTTATTTAATTAGTAAAAAACAATCATGCACACACACGTGTTCGAAAAATGAAATTCAAATATTAATTCACCAACTTAAAAAACTAATAAAAAATATAATTTTTCATAAAAAAATAAAGTTTCAATATGCATAATTTAGTGTTCTTTGTGTAAAATAATTCTTATAAAAATATATATATATAATATAATATAATAATATTATATATATATAATATATATATATATATATATTTATTATATATAAATATATATATATATATAAGCATTATCTAAACAAAGGCATCCAGGCTCAAAATTATTGAACCTTCCCTTAATTGTTGCTTGGCATATATGGAAAGTTCGAAATCGATATATTTTTGAGAACTTGACGGGGTGTTGGCTGCGTACTGAAGACAGCATCATCTCCTCCTTCTCTGAACTACCTGATCCCACTCCCACCAGGGTGAGGAGTATTCTGCCTCCTCTTATAATTGATATAACTACCCCCTGGGCCTTCTTCGACGGGGCAGCAAACCAAATTGGCTGTGGGGGAGGATTCGTGCTTCATATAAATGAACATCATAGTTACAAAGTAAAGATGGGGCTTGGTGTGGGCTCAAACAATTTTGCGGAAATCATGGCCCTTCGCAATTTATTACACTTCTCTCTGGGACATCAGTGCCAAAATCTGAATATTTATGGGGATTCGAAGACTGTTGTAAATTGTTTCAATCAGATTACAATATGTCACATACACACTCTCAGCAATATAATGTATGAAATACAAACTTTCAAGGCAGCATTTAATCACATCTCTTGTCTACACATATACAGGGAACATAACAGCTGCACTGATCAATTATCCAAGGAGGCCTCGACACTACCCAGAGGAGAATGGCTAACATTGGAACAGCAAGGGTCTGAGGAGTACCGTTTCTTCCACAGGCCATATATAGACCATAGAAACTAGTAGGGACAACAGTCCCGGATATCAGAGAAGTAAATGCACAAATCTGGAATTTTTTGACTATCTACGAATATATATAAATTGAGAAATTTTGACCCTGCGTGGTCTTGTACAGGCAAACAAGCCAGATAGTTTTAAAATAGGCTATCATCAATATATTTGGTATACAAATGACAGATCACCCTGCGTGGTGGATCTTGGTATGAACAGTTTTAGCATATGCTACTGCATTTACAATATGTAATTTTCCCCTTTAATGAAAATTATGGATTTTTCCAGTGGAAAATATATATATATATATATATATATATATATATATATATTATTATATATATATATGCATGATCCACACACACACACACACACACATAAGTTATTGAGCGCGAACAGGCATATACCAATTAAGATGTGAGAAAATTTGCAAGGGAAAGCATTAAATTTAATGGATAATTGACAAATTAGATGACACTGACATTTTTTTGTGAAAAATATCATTATGAAAACAACATAATTCTCCACAAATTGTATTTTTACTCCAAATCAAAATTCACAAATCTTATATGAATTTTGAGGGCTTCAATTTGATACAAGAGTGAAATTTTGAAATTTCATTGTCACATTTGCCCAAAAGTGTGTACCATCTTCACATTTTCATTTGCAACTCTCCAAAGATAAAATGGAGTTTGCAACACATTTTTAGTTACTCCAATATTGCAATGGAAAATGATATAATGGGTAGATTCAAGTGTTTTACCTTTTAGGTGGATATGACATTTTACCTCTACCTTCTTTCAAGTTTCGACTGTCTCTCATTTTATCCTAAGGATTTTTGCATGTTGATGCATCATCCATCTCTATCTCAATGATTGAAATAAAGATCATATTTTTCTCCTTGATGATGTTTACACCTCTTTCCTCTAAAATTCTTTCTTCCATCTTCGCTTCTGCTACCACTTCCTTTGAGACAATTATGTGACTGATTCTTCCATTTCTGAGCAAGGCATATTGCTTCTTCAAGGGATTGAGTTGTTTTCTTCCTCTTCCTAAAAAATATTCGTAGTATTCCCCTCTCATAACTTCTTATTCTTGTGACCATCTTTACTTTTATACCTTTTATTACTTATCCTTTCCTTTTCCTTTATTGAGTATTGAGTATGGATGTCTCCATAGAATTAGCAGCCGAATAGTAGTGCGGAGGTGGGTCCCTTGTCCCACAAACAAGGGGATATCATACACCAATTTGGTGTTTGGCTTGGTTATGAACTTAAAATTAGTTAATTTCTATTTGATCTTTTTTCCCTTCTATTGTTTATCTTTTCCTTTAATATTGATTTATTTTTTGATATATATGTTTTCATAAATTCTTTTAATGATTATTTTTTCCTTAGTATATTTAGTTTTATTAGTTCTTTAACCTTTTTATATTTATTTAATTTTTTAAGATAAAACTAATAAAATAAGTTCAAAACTACATATTTTATCATCTTCTTATTCAAATACTCTAATTATGGAAAATACTTATTTAATCAAAACCAACATTTATTTATTAACCTGTATATATATTTTTAATTATAGATTTTATAAGTTCAAATCATGTTTATTTTTATTCAAAAACTTGAATAAATAAACAAATAAAAAATATTTATTTAGCCATAATTCTCATTTATTAGAGAACTAAATATTATTTAATTAGTCCAAACATATCTTTTCTTTTTATTTTTGTCAATACCTAATATTAAATAACATTTATTTATCCCTATTTATTCAAAATTAAATTTAACATATTGTATTTTACCTTTTTAAATATATCCTATTTTTGATCCTTAATGTGTTATTTAAGTAATGGCCAAAAATATTTAATATATTTAATTTATAGATATTTTATTTCCAATTCTCAATTATAATTTTGATAAAAAATTTTCAAATTCTTAATTAACAGTCATATTTTCTAATGTTACTTTCGATATATAAAATATTTTTATAATTTCTAATTAAAACACACCATTAGATTCTAATGTTCAAATATTAATTCTCTACATCATTATCCCTATTTAATCTGATTCCATGAGCTGATTCTTCATCTTGTCCCGATGATGAACCATGTTAGATGGTTTAAAACATGTCAACAAATGAATTTTTATGTAATATTCTCTAAAAAATATCTTGCAATTAATTTTTCTGTTTTTGCAAAATTTTACATGAGGGAGTCAAAAGAAATGGACTTTAGTTGCTCATTAGCTTGCAGAGATTCATGATAATGGGAGTATATAGGGTAGAGGGACCTCACGAAGGTTGTGAGAAGAATCTCCATCTTAAGGTTGTGAGATGACACATGGTGGCTGTAATTTTATAGGCTAAACCCAAGGGTCATTGTCTTTCAACTCAAGGTTGAAGAGTTTAACTATCAATTGAATAATATCCAAATTTAAGTGTGAGTCTATTGTGGCCATCAACAACCCCCCTTTTAATTTAGTATTAGAAATAAAACTAAATAAATGGGGACCCTTCTAAAAAATAAAAAACTAGCACTTATAATTCCCTTTGAATAAAACACACTATCATAAACTTAGGAAAAACATCCGCAAAACCTAAAATCTTAAGTATTATGATAAGTTTCAAATAAAATCATACTCCTAACAATAAACATCGCATCACAAAAGGGTAATGGAGGATATCATATAAACAAACTTTTGAAATTGCGAAAACGCGATGATGCGAGATTGCACGCCTTACAGACTCATCGCACATCATAGATTTCATATGTCACAAGCACCATCTAAGATAAAACATCCTGGTCCTGTGATATGTGATAAAGCATCTTGCAAATTGCATCTTGTAGTCGCATAAAGAAATAAATGATTATTAACGTAAAGGATTATCGATATGGCGATATGCGATACTGCGAAGCAAATCGCAAAATCACTTTATCGCAGATCAACAAAGCTCATTGTTCAATGAAATATTTCTCGTAATTTGATACCGAGTTATGGGCATTATTGTCAACTTAGTGGTTTATTGATGGCCATTTATGACAAAAGATTTAGATCTGATCGAAAGGTTGTCTCACGTACGGTGATATATTTGATATGATTTCGAAATTAAGAGCTTTCCTGTCACCTTATCACTTACCATTATTCTTTTCTTACTTGCAAACTTGCAGGAATGGAAAGCGGAATAATATACAGAGCAGTATACAAAACGTAATGGAGAAAAAGGGAAAAGCTTCGGTTGCTGAGAAAACAGAGATGACACTCTTATTCACAGACACCACCTATACCAGAGAAGTCGGCATATCCACTTGGGAAGGCATGTATAGTCTAGTGGAAGAAGAAAACCCCAGAGTTATGGAAGTTACAGTTACAACAGACACACACGGGTCATTTGAAGCATCACTTACCAAACTTGCATGCTCATTCATGCACCGCATAGCAGCAAGGCCTAAGATACTTCACTATACTGACATGGTCAAGTGGGTATTGGACAACGCTGATATAACAGACAAGCAATTCAAGTCTCGGAGCCAGGACCTTATTGGGTCATTTACCCCATAGGATTTAAGACTTATGTATCATTTACAAGAGCCACATGCAAGCTACAACAAGTAGTTCTTGGAGAAATTCACCAAAGAAAACGAAGATTTAGCAGAGTGCACCAAAAACTGGTCGGCAAAGGAAGAGCCATTGAAAAAGGATAAACATGGTATGTACAGTACTGGTTCCCTCTCCAACCAATATTGTTTTGTTGCTGCTATGTTATGTAGGCTATTTGGAAGGCCTGATATCAACAATTTTTCATCTGAGTGGCTACCCCTATTAGATGCGGCCACTAACACCACTATTATGGATTGGGCCTAGATATTGTTTGATAATTTAGCCTCAGCTATTTGGAATTATCAATCTAAAAGAACTCCCTCTTAGAGGATTTATCTTCCTTTCTTTTTAGCTATTTATGTTATGCATGCAATCTATTTTGTTTCTAGATTTCCTCTAATGGGTTGGAAGTGGACTATACAGAATCCCTTGCCCATTCAGGTCTACCATAAGGAATTGTGGGATTCCATCACAGTATTTGGAAGCATTGCTTCCCCTCATGTGCTTCCTTTATATGTTCCTGATAAGTTATTGGCTTGAGAAATAGCCTACCAAACCTACGGGGTTGGAGGAATGAGCAAAGAATTGAAAGACAAGAAAAAGGGTGTTTGGCCGCAATTCCATGTGGCCTGTGGGGCCTTCTTGCTCTTTAATTTAGGTCATGCTTTCAAAAAAGTACAGAACATGTTGAGTCTACCACTGTTTAAATTTCTAGGGAGACAATTTGATCCCTTTGATGTAAAAAAAAAATTTACTACGGCTGTCAAAGTAAAGGTATTCACTAAAAAATATGATCTCTTTGATGACGTCTTCCAGCAAAAGAGTACACTTAAAGAAATTTTGCACATGGCCCAAATTCAATTTGGCCCAGCGGAATTCCAAGAATTCCAACTCTACAGAGAGCAGATATTAGCAAACATCCCCTTGGACAAGTTGCACTTAGAACCAATAAGGGAGCCCACTCCCAGCATCAGTATAAGTGGAAGCTCAAGGACAGATAAGTCCAAGTCTAAATCTGGAAAAGAATCACTAGAATGGTCTAAACGGTCCGAGAGTGACCATAATAAAAGTGAGGGTCAGTTAGGGATACTGCCTAATCTAAAGATCACCCAAAACAGTAAGTTTTGTCGACACCACAGGTAAAGGTAAATGGTCCCCTCATCTAGCCACCAAAGCCAATGAGAACTAAGTTGGAGAAAGAGTGGGAAAAATTTAATGAATTGATCAATACTGAGGAGGAAAACATGAAGACACCTAAGAATACAACACAGAAAATGATAGAAATGGTCATTGAAACAATCATCAATGCTCCAGAAACAGAGCATATTCCCATAACCCGATCATCTGAAATCATGATGAAGATAGAGGAGGTTCCTCCTCTAGATGTATTTTATAGTCTGCAGCACAAAGTAGTGGTAAGAAGACAAAGAAAGAAACAAAAATTAGACAATGTGCTCTCACCTCAGGCAGAGCAACTAGATGTCCTTTGGCAAGGCCCTACCACTAATCCTACAAAAAATTTGATTAAGTTATCCTAGATCACAGGAGCCTATGCTTCTGCTACTATTGATAAAGCGTCTGAAGTATAGCTATTACTTAAGGATAAGGAGGAAAAAATCCTATTTTTGCAGCAACAGTTACAGCAAGCCAGTGCTAACCGAGAAGCAGAAGAAAAATTAGAAAAAGTACAACAAGACTTTCAACAGATGCAGCTAGAGTATCAAAGTAGTTTGGCCGAAAAAGAACATCAAATACATGCCATGTTAGAAATTCATAAAGATGACCCCAAAGTCGCAAAATTTATCTCAGAATCCCTTGCCTTGAATGACCAACTCTTGCAATAGTAAGAGGCACTCTGCCAAAGAATATTGCAATGGAGCTCCCATTGTGATATGAGCGATAAAATTACAAGTCAAGTTGTGGATTTATGACTCGATTATGATTTAATGGATAAGAAAATTTCTGATTATTTTATTTGGCAGGAATCGGAGGAAGGGAAGAAAGCAGGCTTGCTCAAAATCAATGAATCTCGCAAAGAAATGTTGTTCAATAAGTGGGATGCACAGATTAAAAAGGCAGAACAGGCAACAGAAGAAACAGTGATAGCAGCGAGCAATTTCATTGACTATGTCAATGAAAATATGCATAGAGCAAACCTGATATCAGAAACCGCTCCAGGATTTCTTCTAAAAGGACAGCAACTGTAGACAAGCTGGAGACAGAAAGCTGAAGAAAAGGCAAAGTCAATCAAGAAGTTAACAAAGTAGAATTGGGACACTTACTGGCAATTCTTGGTTAAATCACACAGTCAATGCATGACTCTGAAATGCCTTACAAATTCTACCGAAAAGATAGCGCCAGCACTTGCCAATTCTATTTCACAGGACAACTAAAATTGGAGGTCAGCCAACCAACGCTTCTGAAGCTGATGCCGAATGCTTGCGATCTCAGAGAACAAATGCATAGTTAATTTTAAAATGCAGTTTTAGTTTTATTTTTGATTTATTTTTGCCTTAAGTGAGGATGGTCATTTAAACCTCTTCCTATATTTTTGTAATAAATTATTGTTAGTCTTTAGTTAGTAGTATTTTAACCCCTCTCATGCATTTAGAGAGGGGTTTAGAAATTTGTCAAAAACATTTCTTTAGAACATGCACTTTTGCACCCTCTAAGGAGGTTTTGATGAATGAATGAAATGCGATTTATTGATAACTGTGTTTAGTGTCTGCTACTGAAATGCATTTCTGTACTCTTAGTAGATATTGAATTATGAGAAGATAAATCTATATTGTTGAAGCTCATGAGTAGGACTTGTTATCAATGGTACTTTTATCTCTTAATGATTTTTGCTTATGTGTCAAAGTAATTTTTTATGTTCAGTTGTTTACATATGAAAGCTTGAATGCTTAAGTTATCATTTGGCACTTTTGTACAGTGGTGACTATTCTGTTTATGCTTAATATATGAATAACTTATTATGTGATATGTTTCTCACAATTATTTCAGCTAATTTCTTATACGAAACAATTCACTTTTAATGAATTCTTTTCTTGAGCAATTGAATGATATTTATTACGAATTGTCATTAGAACCTATTTTAGATTGCATAAGTGAAGAATTAATCCTGGGATAGTTTTAGAATTAGATGTTTCTGTTCATTAGAATAAAATTGCATGTTTTAGATTAAATTTTGATTAAAAGCATTTTATTTATAAATCTTTAGAAAGGAAAAAATCAACTCTTATTATCACAAACAAATTGGGAAACTAGTCCCATTATTCCCAGTCGGACCCACCATCCCAAACAGAAAAGCAACTGCTTTCAAGTTCCGAACCGGGTGGTTATCCCCCTTGTTGTAGACCCAATTTTTGGGGTTTCAACATATTGGGCACTAGAACGAGGGCTCGAACTATGAATGGCTAGTAAATCTAAGTCTACATACCATTCTGAGAGTAAATCGCCCTCAACATCTCCCTTGACTTCTCCATCACATTCTGAGTCTTTAAATCTTAAGTGAGAAGTTGAGAAAATAACAACCACTACCACAAACCCAAACATTTTAGATAGATCTACTATTGAACCTCCTGAAGTTGAGTGTTTAATCCATAAACTTCAAGGGTTTTCCATATCACTACAAAAGTCAAAATTATCTGAAGGTAGTGTGACTTCGCAATACAATCCTTCTCATCCTCTTACCAGATTACAGGGTGAAAAGTTTGGTATTGAACCAACTGAATTACCTCT
The DNA here is from genome assembly GCA_000404065.3 of Pinus taeda. Taxonomy (NCBI): domain Eukaryota; kingdom Viridiplantae; phylum Streptophyta; class Pinopsida; order Pinales; family Pinaceae; genus Pinus; species Pinus taeda. Next base: position 69,958 of record APFE030225001.1, on the reverse strand, counting down.
ACCTAAAAGGGAAAGAGCAAGGAAGTCACCTCAAGGGTCTGATAGTGAGACTCTTTCATCATCAACACCCATTCCAACTTCTCCATTGCAAAGTCAACCATGCACCCTCCACTTCATATTGTTGTCCATCAGAGTACTGGAACTTTAACATCCTCGTCCCTACCACAAGGAACTTCATCTACACTTTCCTCTGTTAGTAGTTCAACGATGGCTCAAAACCCATGGAATAATCCAAGGGTGGTCTCAATTCCTGCACCCTTGAGTCAATTACTGGCCCATCCTGAAAAATGGCTGCCCAAGTTTAATCCTGAAGCAGCCATGCTAGCAGAAGAACACTGAAACGACTATATGTTATCAATAAATTTAAATGGATTTACAAATGAAGACGTTGTTGTTAGACTTTTTCCTTATACTTTACAAGCAACAGCAGAATCCTGGTATTTTTCATTACTATCAGGGTCCATTACTAGTTGGGACATTTTCCAAGAGAAATTCTTGACAAAGTTCAACAATGATAGGTCTATGGCAACATTGATCAATGATCTATCGAATCTTAAGACTGAATCAAGAGAGCCTATCAAATATTTTAACTCGTGTTTCAACAAGCTTTTAAATAAAATTCCGACTACTTCCAAGCCTAGCAAAGAAGTTTGAAGTGAATGGTACATATATGCTTTACCATCAAACATAGCAATCTTTTTTGATAGGGCTGCCAAGACAACATTGGCCGAAAACATGAAGGAAGTGATAGTGGTAGAAAAACATATCTTAGCTTTAGAAAAGAAAAATGATTTCGATGAAAGAAAATCTAAGAAGGTTACTTTAGAGATGATCCTAAGAAAAAGCAATTAAAGGACCCATTTGATTTAGAAGGATTGCAAAGAGTCTTAAAAACCATGTCTAACGAAATGGTTGACATTAAGAGGCAAGTAACAGACTTCTTCTAAGAAACCCTAGAAGCCTTATAGAAAAAATCCTTCAACTGATTGAAAGCCTCCCAATGCTATAACAAATGCAAAATCTAAAGGAGAAGAAGAGGAAGTTTCTAATGAAGAACCCATTGATGAATATAAAGTTGTAGAGCTACAGGGAATGTGGGACTTCATTCTTCCAGAAAAAGAGGATCAAAAGGCATCACCAGTTAGTACCAAAAGTAGAAATCAACTTGATCCTCCACAACCTAGTTCTAAACAGAAGAGCACAAACTCAGTATCCAAAGATAAAATCGCAGGTAAGAAATCATCACCAAAAGCAACTTAAGCAAGCCTAATCCAATCCAATTCATCAACTCCATCTAAAACATTGATTGTTTCTAATGAGATGGAGTATAATATCATTGAAGACATGAAGAAGACTAGGTCTAACATTACTTTTCATGAACTGAGCAAATTAAAACATCAATAGAAACTACTTTTGAAAGAGTTACATGCAATACTCGTTTCACCTCTTCCTGCCACTATAATCTCGCAAGCTTCTGATGAGATGGGAAGACCTCCAACTAATATGGAAAATAAAGTTTACCCAAATGATATTGCTTTAATTGGAGGTAGGTCAAAATCCCATACTCCTCCATTCCTTCCTACTTATGAAATTTTCAATAAAAACTTGCATAATTGTTTGGTAGATTCAGGAGCTTCATTTAATTTTTTGCCTAAAACAATATGTGCAAAGTTAAACGTCCAACCTCAAAAATCCGCAATATGCATGGTTTAGCTGGACTGATCGCAGGTTGAAGTAATTGGTGAACTAAATCAAGTTACCATAAAACTGTCATCCAATCCAAAGGTATGTCAAGTGGTTGATATTTTAGTTGCAGACATTCCTGAATTTTATTGTTTAATTCTTAGTAGGGATTGGTCTGAAAAGATTCATTGATACTTTGCGATCGACTGGTCACACATATGCCTCCATTATAATGGTAAACCAAATTAGATAAAGGTTGAGTGAGAACAACACCAAAAATACATAGCGACGGAATTGGAAGGAGAAAATGAACCTATAGCATACAGCAACAATATAATTGGCAACTATTCTGTTGACTCTTTATTAGGAAATTTTAATGCTCATACTTCGACTTATTTAGAACATTCTATTTTGTCTCAAGTAGAAACATTTTCTCAAACAGATAGTTCTAAATGCATTAATTTTATAGATAGTCCTATAAATAACTCTTTGTTTTGGAAATTATTTTTTGACGGTTCTAAGTCTATGATAGAGCAAGAGCAGGATGTGTATTAATCAGTCTAGAAGGGGATAAAAGCATGCTAACTTGTAGACTTGAGTTTGATTGGACAAACAACACTGCAGAATACAGAGCTCTAGTACAAGGGTTGTACAAGGCAATCAAACTATACATCAAGTATCTGCAAGTCTTTGGAGACTCTGAGATTGTTATTTAACATGTACGAAATACTATACATTGTCTATCAGGTCATTTAAAGCATTATCAATCTTTAGTGCAAGATCTGATTAAACATTTTATAGCATTCAATATTTCATCCATTCCCAGACTCCAAAATGCTAGTGCTGAGCTCGTGGATAACGTAGCTTCCAAGCTCATTCCCTCAGAAGACTATATCCTAGATAGATTCTCAATCGAATTGATCTTTAGGCCCTCCATCCCTGATAATGTTACCAACTGGAGAATTTTTAATGATGACCCTAATATTGTAAGTTTCCTAACATCAAAAGAAACTTACACTAATCAGATAATTGATGAGGACCAACATGACAAGCAGTTACAACAAGAGAGCACTAATAATGCCATACCAAAATTTGTAGTCAAGTTGGAAGACCTATATGATTTGAAAGACCGATTTAAAAGGTCTACTAATTCTTAACTTTAGAGTTCAACTCTGAACTATGAATTAGTAAATCTAAGAACAGATACCAAGCCACAGAATATCAACCTAGGTCTTGGCCTAGCCCCAGAAGAAAAATTAGCCTTTGTTCGACTCCTGAAATGGTATAAAAGTGTCTTTGCCTAGAATTATGATGACCTTAAGACTTATGACACATCAATCATTCAGCATACTATCCCGATGATAACTGATGAAAAACCTATCCAACAAAAGCTGAGGAAGATCCATCCTAATCTAGAAAGTCAGATTAAATCTGAGCTCAATAAATTATTGAAAGCCAAAATTTTTTCACCCATTTGACATTCTAGATGGGTTTCCAACTTGGTTCCAGTCAGAAAGAAAATTGGAGATATTCAAATTTGTATTGACTTTCAAAATCTTAACAAATCCTGCCAAAAGGATAATTTTCCCCTGCCTCCTATGGAACAAATATTTCAAGCAGTTGCAGGATCAGAATTAATGTCCTTTTTAGATGGCTTCTCTGGCTACAACCAAGTTTTGGTCCATCTGACGATCAACTAAAAACCATGTTCAGAACCAAATGGGGTACTTATGCATATCAAAAGATGCCTTTTTCATTGATTAACGCTGGTGCCACATTTCAAAGGGCCATGGATATCACATTTAAGGGATTTGTAAACAAATTAGTGGTGATTTACTTGGACGACATAATAATATATTATGAAAAATGTGGTAATCACCTCAGAGACTTAAATCAAATCTTCCAACGTTGTCAAAGGTATGGGATTTCACTAAATCCAAAAATTCCTTTTTTGCATTAAGTGAAAGAAAACTTCTTGGATTTATAGTGTCAAAATCTGGAATCCATATTGATCCAGATAGAATTAAGGAAATTTCCAAAACATCCTTACCACATAATAAGAAAGCAATGCAATCCTTCCTTGGCCAAATTAATTTTGTTAAAATATTTGTACCAAACTTCTCAAGAATTGTGACGCCATTACAAGCAGTGATCAAGAAAAATTCACTCTTTAAACGGGGCCAAGTAGAGTATGAAGCATTCAATCTGATTAAGCAATCGATTGTTAATTCACCATCCCTAGCAACTCCAAATTTTTCCGATCCTTTCATTTTGTATACATTTGCCTCTGAGAAGTCATATGTTGCAATATTTACGCAAGCAAATCAAGACAAAGCAGAAGCCCCAATTTCCTTCTTTAGTTCAAATTTGCAAGGGGCTAAATTAAATTATTCTAACGTTGAGAAACAAGCTTATGCTATTTTCAAAGAAATCAAATATTGCAGACCCTTTCTTCTTAAGACCCATAGAAAGATAATATTGCCATTTCAGGCAGTAAGAAATCTCTTAGTGCAGAGAGATGTGCGTGAAAAGAGAGAAAATTGGGTCACTTCCCTATAAGAATACGACGCCGAGATCAAGCCAGCAAATATCGTAAAAGGTCAAGACTTTGGCAAGATGTTGGCTACAGCATCGCTTATTTCTAAAATACCATCTCCAAATCAAGAGGTACAAATGTATGAGGTAAGCCTAAACGATAATGAATCAAGATATGTTGATATCATGTTTTATTTAAAAAATGGATATGCTCCTTCAAATTTGAATTATACAAAGAAAAGGGCCTTAAGATTTAAAGCCAAGCAGTATCAACTCATAAATGATGTGCTTTTTAGGATGAATTATGATTATGTTCTTCTACGATGTCTTGAGAAATCTGAAGCTGAAAAAGTGTTGCAGGAACTCCATGATGGACCAGGAGGTGGACATTATGTGGGAGATGCAACAACACATCAAATTTTCTACGCAGGATACTATTGGCCTACACTATTTAAAGATGCACATAGCTATGTAAGGAAATGTCAAATTTGTCAAACTGCTACCAGAAGATAGAAGAAACCATCATTTCCATTGCAACTAGTCAATATCAATCAACCATTTGATCAATGGAGATGGGATATAATAGGTGAGATCATTCCTCACTCTTCTAAATAGCATAGGTACATCCTTACAGCTATAGATTATTTTACTAAATGGGTGGAAGTAGTTCCTCCCAAGACAACTAATTCTGAACATATCATCGATTTCATAGATCAGTTCATAATTACCAAGTTTGGTTTACCTTCTGCTTTAATTTTTAACTATGCATCATATTTTTCTGGAAATTCTATGACTGAATTTGCACTTAAAAGAGGTTTTAAGCTTAAATATTCTGCCAATTATTACCCACAAGGGAACGGGTTGGTTGAATCAACAAATAAAAACTTAATCAGAATCATTAAGTGAACCATTGAACAGAATCATAAAAATTGGCACAAATATTTGATGTATGCTCTTTGGGTAGACCCAATAACTCAAAAGGCTTCCATTGGCACTTCTCCCTTTAATTTAGTTTATGGGAAAGAAGTAGTTCTCCCAACTCATATAGCAATTCCTTCTTTAGCCTTAGTTCAATTTATTCAGGAAACACCATCTTCATCTTTACAACTAGGACAACTACAGATCCTTAAGCTATAAGAGCAACGAGAATAGGCTAAAATTACACATGCTCATCATCAAGCATTAGTAAAGGCCTCCTTCGATTCAAACATGGTATCTAGGAAGGATTTTCAAATTGGAGATTTAGTATTGAAATGGGATAAGGCTCACGAAGAAAAAGGAAAACATTCTAAATTCCAATGAATGTGGCTTGGACCATTCCAAATTCTTGAAATTATAGGTCCATCGAATTTCATGTCGCAAGATTTAGTAGGGAAAAGATAATCTTTACCTGTTAATGCAAGATCCTTAAAAAATACTTTCGATAGAAGATGACCTCTTCTATTTTTGTAAATTATTGTTTATAGCTTTATTTTGATAATAAAATGGGTAGTAAATGGTTACCTTTGGATTTCATGAAAAAGATAGGTGTTTCTTTTAAATTTTGTTTTTTTGCTTGTATAAATGGAACTGATTTGGAAAATTAATCATTATGATTGAAAGATACAGTCAAATGCTACAAGCCTGAAAATTTTACTAGTTTCGGTCTTATGAATTTTGATAAAAACAACCTTTAGTGGGAATTTTTTTTATATCAGTCTTGAAAAGCATCAATAACAAAACGAAGATTCTATGTAGAAAAGTTGTCTTCAAAAAACTTTATAATTGTCATCCAGAGCTATTATTAAGGAACCAATGACTTCCTCCCCACCTAGGGAATTACGAGTTTCAAGGAGTAATCCAATGATACACAATAGACTTAAAGAATAAGAGGTCTCATCACGAGCCGACTTATCATGATCATAGAGATTATAACTTGCTAACATTTCCAAAACTGCATATCAAAACAGGGCAATGACTCAAGATTGTTGAAATCAAAAGACAAGGGATCTCATCATAAGCCAACTTGTTCAACAAAGTTATAAATCAAGTGAATGGCACTGTCAAAAATTGGCTACCAAACCAAGGCATTGTTCTTTAAGAATTAAAAGAAAACAAAAGCAATAAGTGTGGATATGGATTTATCTTTGAAAATTGTATATTTCTCGAAGTAGGATACATGATCATTGCTGGGTAACAGGTAACCCTGTTGAGGCTATGGATGTCTGCTGGTAGCAAAGTCTCTACCTACGACAAATGAGCATACTTAAAATTGATCTACAGAGATATCTTTGTTTTTATCTCTATAAACAGAGTAGTGGCTAATGTAAATACAATGACTAGCTTTGGGAAGAAAATAATCAAAATTAGCACAGAAGAAACAAACTACCATTAATGGCTAAGAGCATGATGCACTATATATTTCTATAATAAAGTTTGTTTTTCGAGAGAACTTTTCTGTTTTGGAAGTTTTAGAAAATTCAAAAGATAATCAGAGATAACTGGATCTTCCTAGTGAATCGCCAATTGTTGTAGCCATCAACAACCCCCATTTTTATTTAGTATTAGTAATAAAACTAAATAAATGGGGACCCTTCTAAAAAATAAAAAAACTAGCACTTATAATTCCATTCGAATAAAACACACTATCATAAACTTAGGAAAAACATCCGCAAAACCCAAAATCTTAAGTATTATGATAAGTTTCAAATAAAATCATTCTCCTAACAATAAAAATCACATCGCAAAAGGGTAATGGAGGATATCATATAAACAAACTTTCAAAATTTTGAAAACATGATGATGCGAGATCGCACACCTTACAAACTCATCACACATTGCAGATTTCATATCTCGCAAGCATCATCTAAGATAAAACATCCTGATCCTACGATATGCGATAAAGCACATCACAAATCGCATCTCGCAGTCGCATAAAGAAATAAATGATTATTAACAAAAAGGATTAGCAATATGGCAATCTGCAATATTGCAAAGCAAATTGCAAAATCACTTTATCACAGATCAACAAAGCTCATTGTTCAATGAAATATTTCTCGTAATCCGATACCGAGTTATGAGCATTAATGTCAACTTATTGGTTTATTGATGGTCATTTATGAGAAAAGATTTAGATGTGATCGAAAGGTTGTTTCATGTAGAGTGATATATTTGATATGATTTCGAAATTAAAAGCTTTCCTGTCACCTTATCACTTACCATTATTCTTTCCTTACTTGCAAACTTGCAGGAGCGGCAAGAAAAATAATATACAGAGCAATATACAGAACGTAATGGTGAAAAATGGAAAATCTTCGGTTGCTGAGAAAACAAATATGACATCCTTATTCACAAACACCACCTATACCATAGAAGCTGACATATCCACTTGGGAAGGCATGTACAGTCTACTGGAAGAAGAAAACCCAAGAGTTATGGAAGTTATAGTTACAGTAGATGCACATGGGTTATCTAAAGCATCACTTACTAAGCTTGCATCCTCATTCTTGCACCGCATAGAAAGAAGGCCTAAGATACTTCCCTATACCGACATGGTGAAGTCGGTATTGGAAAACGCTGATATAACAGACAGGAAATTCAAGTCTCAGAGTCAAGAGAATATTGGGTCATTTACCCCACATGATTTAAGACTTATGTATCACTTACTAGAGCCGCAAGCAAGCTACAACAAGCAGTTCGTGGAGAAATTCGCCAAGGAAAATGAAGATTTGGCGAAGTGCACCAAAACCTGGTCGATAAAGGAAGAGCCATTGAAAAAGGATAAACATGGTATGTACAGTATTGGTTCCCTCTCCTCCCCATATTTTTTTGTTGCTGCTATGCTATGTAGGCTATTTGGAAGGCCTGATATCAACAAGTTTTCATCTGAGTGGCTACTCCTATTAGATGCGGCCACTCACGCCACTATTATGGATTGGGCCCAGATATTGTCTGATAATTTAGCCTCGGCTATTTGGAATTACCGGTCTAAAAGAACTCCTTCTCAGAGGATTTATCCTCCTTTCTTTTTAGATGCTTATGTTATGGATGCAATCTATTCTGTTTCTAGATTTCTTCTAATGGGTTGGAAGTTGACTATACAGAATCCCTTGCCCATTCAAGTCTTTCATAAGGAATTGTGGGATTCCAAGTTTACCCTATATTTTTATAGAATTTTTCATGGAGTTATGTTACCCCTTCAAAGAATGTTGTATAATAAAGACGCCCCAAGCTTTTCCCCCAAAGCTGAAGTTGATATTTTCTCTATCGGAAGATGGTTCGGAGAAGAACGTTTCAATTACATCAGAGTATTTGGAAGCATTGCTTCCTCTCATGTGCTTCCTTTGTATGTTCTTGATAAGTTATTGACCCGAGAAATAGCCTACCAAACCTGCAGGGTTGGAGGAATCAGCAAATAATTGAAATACAAGAAGAAAGCCATTTGGCTGCAATTCCCTGTGGCCTATGGGGCATTTTTGCTATTTGATTTAGGTCATGCTTTCAAAGGAGTAGACAACATGCTAAGTCTATGACTGTTTAAATTTCTAGGGAGACAATTCGATCTCTTTGATTTCATAAAAAATTATGGCTTCCAAAATAAAGGTATTCACTAAAGAAGATGATCTCTTTAATCACATCTTCAAGCAGAACAGTACACTTAAAGACATTTTGCACATGGCCTAAATTCAATTTGGCCCAGCGGAATTCCAAGAATTCAAACTCTACAGAGAGTGGAGATTAGCAAACATCCCCTTGGACAAGTCACGCTTAGAACCAATAAGGGAACCCACTCCCAACATCAATATAAGTGGAAGCTTAGGTATAGATAAGTCCAAGTCTAAGTCTAGAAAAGAATCACCAGAACGGTCTAAACGGTCCGAGAGTGACCATAATAAAAGTGAAGGGTCAGTTAGGGATACTGCCCAATGTAAAGAGCATCCAGAACAATAAGTTTTGTCGACACCACAGGTAAAGGTTCCCGCTCCCCTCATCTAGCCACCAAAGCCAGTGATAACTGAGCTAGAGAAAGAGTGGGAAACATTTAATGAATTGATCAATATCAAGGAGAAAAACATGAAGACACCTGAGAATATAGCACAGACAATGACAGAAATGGTCATTGAAACAATCGTCAATGCTTTAGAAATGAAGCATATTCCCATAACCCCATCATCTAAAATCATGATGAAGATAGAGGAGAATCCTCATATAGATGTATTTTATAGTTTGCAGCACAAAGTAGTGGTAAGAAGACAAAGAAAGAAATGAAAATTAGACAGTATTCTCTCACCTGAGGCAGAGTAGCTAGATGTCCTTTAGCAAGACCTTAACACTGATCCTATAGAAAATTTGACTAAGTTATCCCAGATTGCAAGAGCCTATGCTTCTACTACTATTGATAAAGTTTCCAAAGTATAGCTATTACTTAAGGATAAGGAGGAAATAATCATATTTTTGCAGCAACAGTTACAGCAGGTCAGTGATAACCGAGAAGCAGAAAAAAATTAGAAAAATTACAACAGGACTTTCAATAAATGCAGCTGGGGTATCAAAGCAGTTTGGCCAAAAAAGAACATAAATTACAGGCCATGTTAGAAATGCATAAATATGACCCCAAGGTCATAGAATTGATCTCAGAAGCCCTTGCCTTGAATGACCAACTCTTGCAACAACAAGAGGCACTCTACCAAAGAATATCGCAATGGAGCTCTCATTGTGAGATGAGAGATAAAATTACAAGTCAAGTCATGGATTTGTGACTCGATTATGATTTAATTCGTAAGAAAATTTCTGATTATTTGATTTGGCATGAATCGGAGGAAGGGAAGAAAGAAGGCTTGCTCAAAATCAATGAAGCCCACAAATAAATGTTGTTCAATAAGTGGGATGCATAGATTAAAAAGGCAGAATAGGCAGTGGAAGAAGCAGTGACAATGGTGAGCAATGTCATTGATTGCGCCAATGAAAATTTGTATAGAGTAAACCTGATATCAGAAACCGCTCTGGGATTTCTCCCAAAGGTACAACAACCGTAGATAAGTTGGAGACAGAAAGCTGAAGAAAAGGCAGAGTCAATCAAGAAGTTAACCACGTTGAATTGGGACAATTAGTGGCAATACTTGGTTAAACCACACAGTCAATGCATGACTCCGAAATGCCTTACAAATTCTACCAAAAAGATAGCGCCAGCACTTTCCGATTATGTTTTCGCAGGACAACTAAAATTGGAGGTTGGCCAACCGACACTCCTAAAGCCAATGCTGAATTCTTGCGGCGATCTCAGAGAACAGATGCATAGTTAATTTTTAGATATAGTTTTAGTTTTATTTTTTATTTATTTTTGCCTTAAATGAGTAGTATTTTAACCCCTCTCGTACATTTAGAGAGGGGTCTAGAAATTTGTCAAAAAGATTTCTTTAGAACATGCACTTCTGCACCCTCTGAGGAGGTTTTGATGAATGAATGGAATGCAATTTATTGATATCTTTGTTTAATGTCTGCTACTGAAATGCATTTTTGTACTCTTAGTAGATATTGAATTATGAGAAGATAAATCTATATTACTGAAGCTCATGAGTAGGACTTGTTATCAATGGTACTTTTATCTCTTGATGATTTCTGCTTATGTGTCAAAGTAATATTTTATGTTCAGTTGTTTATATATAAAAGCTTGAATGCTTAAGTTATCATTTGGCACTTTTGTACAGTGGTGACTATTCTGTTTATGCTTAATATATGAATAACTTATTATGCGATATGTTTCTCACAATTGTTTTGGCTAATTTCTTATACGAAACAATTCACTTTTAATTAATTCTTTTCTTCTAGCAATTGAATGATCTTTATTAGCAATTGCTATTAGAAACTAGTTTAGATCGCATAAGTGAAGAATTAATCCCGGGATAGTTTTAGAATTAGATGTTTTTGTTCATTAGAATAAAATTGCATGTTTTAGATTAAATTTAAATTATAAGAATTATATTTAGAAAGGAAAACATCAACTCTTATTATCACAAACAAATTGGGAAACTAGTCCCATTATCCCCAGTTGGACCCACCATCCCAAACGAAAAAGGAGTTGCTTTCAAGGTCTGGACTAGGTGGGTATCCCCCTTGTTGTAGACTCGATTTGCAGGGCTTCGACAAAGTCATATAGATATTTCAACTACTTTGATGCACCATAAGAAATTGTAATTGAAAATATATGATGACTCACCTCTTCACTTACAGAAGAAGTAATCAAAACATAGTACTTATTGTCCTTGTTCTCCCAAATGGATAGCTCCTCATATGTGGGATAGGTGGGTGCATTGTCCTCATCTATTTCATATATGCCTTTCCATAAGTAATTAAAAATGAGGGTTTGTTTGGTATTTCTAGACCATTCTCAGTATTTCTTTCTGTTAGTCATAACTACACCAACAATAAAGATGAGGGAATATATCTTTACAAAGGAGGTGACCTTACTTTAGTGCTTTAGGATCCATACAAATTACTTGCAACAAAGAGATAGAACACCAATGTACATAATGTTAATTTTTACATGGGAATTTTCATTGTGATGGGAATATGACACATTTACAATTCCAGTCATGTTGAGGTTTGAATCCATTTAGAAATAAAAAAGATGTTCCTCAAAAGCATGTAGGATGCAAAAAGATACTCTGTAATGCATATTAGGATTCACAAAATACCATATATTTGAACTTTTTATGTTCCTTGCAATAATTATGCATTACTACCGATGTTCGTATATTCTTTCCCAACTATTCAAAAGCAAAATCATGTGGGACACCAAGTTGAAGAAGATATTGTAAAGAAAAATATTTGTGAGCAAGGAAAGAAAATGCATTACGAAACTTGATATTGGGGAAATTGATCAACCAAATCTGTTAGTAGCTCCAATTCGCCCACTTAATTTTGAAATGCATCTTTGTAATTCTTGTTGACAAATTGTGATTGCTCATGTCCTACATTGGTTTAAACTTTCAATTCACAAAAGTGAGCTCCCACAAAATGTAGCTAAAAGACAGGATTGTTAGTGGGGACAATGAGAGTTCAAATAAAGAAAAGGTTGATACAATTGAGATAGAGATCCTTACAATGCCAAAGCCATGGAGCTACACGTGCGAATACCACAAGGGAGCATTAGGTCTTCATGTGATAAGGGATAGGAGTTTTAGGGTTCCTACTAGAGAAATAAATAGGAGCACAATGAAATGGATAAAATTTAGTGACTCTGAGAGGAAAAGGGCCTGGGGTAGGTTTATTCCCTAATAGGGCTGTAATGGAATCAATAGTGAAGGAGTTACAAAGAGTGGGAAACATTGCCTGAATTTGGCTCTAGTACCATGTCTAGGTTAAGTAAATCTTGGAATTGATTATTTTGCATTAACGTGGATTTTTATATATAACATTGGAAACAACCTTTCGTTTCATCTTCCAAGATTATTGTGACTCTTCTTGTTAACGTAGGAGAAATAAGCCTTATATATTTTAATTACTTAGATTTTTTTATAAACAAATGAATCTAAACAACGATGTATAAAATATTGAATATAACTATCATTTATTATTATTATTAGTTTATTTTGTAACATATCAAATCCACACACTCAATAAAATAGTAAAATTCTCCTTTTTCCTTCTAATTTCATCTTTTATTTTAAATATTATCTTTGCATTTTTAAAGTATTTTTTTACATTAAATTGTATAACTTACATCAATCATTAATCTTTAATGTTTCCAACCACTCAACCATTCACTTTAGATTACCCATCCATATCTATCCATATACATTGAATTTTTCTATGAAAGGATTTAAAATTATCATGCTACCCAATATTTATTTATTTATGTATGTCTATTTTAATTATAGAATGTTTTAGTCAAATCGTATTTATTTTTATTCAAAACTTGAATAAATAAACAAAGAAATAAATAAATAAAATATTTATTTAGTCATAAATCATTTATCCATAACAAATATTTATTAATTAGTCCAAAATATCTTTATTTTATTTAGTCAATACCTAAAAATAAATAAAAAAAATATTTATTTATTTATTTATTCAAAATTAATTACCAATTTTATATTAAACATTTGTTTATCCAATTTTGACCTTAATGTATTATTTAAATATGACAAAAATATTAACATATTTAATTTTAGATACTTTATTTAATTCTCAATTATTATTTAATAAAACATTTCAAATTCTTGATTAAGAGTGATATTCTAACACTTACTTTCACTATATTAAAATGTTTTTATAATTTATACTTAAAACTAGCAGTTAGATTCTAATGCTCAAATATTAATTCTCTACATCACTATCCCTATTTAATTTGATTCCATGGTCTGATCCTTCATCTTGTCCTAATGATGAACCAAGCTAGATGGTTTGAAACGTGTTGAAAAATTAATTTTGATGTGATCTTCTCTAAAAAATATCTTGCAATTAAGTTTTATTTTCTTTTGAAAACCTCTTAACCATGGAGTCAAAAGTAATGGACTTGAGTTGCTCACTAGCTTGCAGGGATTCATGATAATGGGAGTATATAAGGTAGAGAGCCCTGATGAAGGTTATGAGAAGAATCTCCATCTTAATTCTAGTGGTACTCACATCATGCATGGTGGCTCTAATTTCATAGGCTAAGCCCAAGGGTCATTGTCTTTCAACTCAAGGTTGAAGAGTTTAAATGTCAATTGAATAATATCCAATTTTGAGTGTGAGTCACATAGATATTTCAACTACTTTAATGCACCATAAGAATTTGTAATTGAAAATATACGATGAATCTCCTCTTCACTTACAGAAGAAGTAATCATAACAAGTATTTGTTGTCCTTGTTATCCCAAATGGATAGCTCCTTATCATGTGTGGGATAGGTGGGTGTATTGTCCTCATCTCTTTCATATATGTCTTTCCATAAGTCATTAAAGATGAGGGTGTGTCTAGTCTTTCTACAACATTCTCACTAGTTTTTGCTGCTAGTCATCATCACACCAACAATAGATATGAGGGAATGTATCTTTACTAGTAGTTCTCATTTTCTGTAATTTCACCCAATGAATGAGAATACCACCAAAAATTTAATAGAAAGGCATAAATAAAATAAAACTAAGGAAACATGTATCATTAGCACATGTTTCCATTAGGATTGATGCATTGGAGAAAGGAAGTGACCTTACTTCAGCGCTTTAGGCTCCATACAAATTACTTGTAGCAAAGAGATAGAACACCAATGTACAAAGTGTTAAGTTTGAGTTGGGAATTTTCATTGTGATTGGAATATGACACATTTGCAATTCCAATCATGTTGAGGTTTGAATCCATTCAAAAATAAAAAATATTTTTCTCAAAAGCATGTAGGATGCAAAAAGATACTATTTAATGCATATTGGGATTCACAAAATACCATATATTTTATTTTTTTTATGTTCCTCACATTAACTATGCATTACTACCAATGTTGGGATGTTCTTTCCCAACTATTAAAAAGCAAACTCATGTGGGAAAGTAAGTTGAACAAGATATTATAAAGAAAAATATATGTGAGCGAGGAAAGAAAATGCACTAGATTGTTCATGGATGCATTACGAAACTTGATATTGGCTAAATTGATCAGCCAAAGCTGTTAGTAGCTCCAATTCATCCACTTAATTTTGAAAAACATCTTTGTAATTCTTGTTGACAAATTGTGACTCCCCATATCCTACATTGGTTTAAACTTTCAACTCACAAAAGTGAGCTCCCACTGGATGTAGATAAGGAGAGGATTGTTAGTGGGGATGATGAGAGTTCAAATAAAGAAAAGGTTGATACCAATTGCAATAGAGATCCTTACAATTCCGAAACCATGGAGCTACAAGTGGGAATCCCACAAGGGAGCATTTTGTCTACATGTGATAAGGGATAGGAGTTTTAGGGTTACTAGTAGTGAAATAAATAGGAGCACAATGAAATTGATAAAACTTAGTGACTCTGAGAGGAAAATGGCCCGCGGTAGGTCGATGACGTAACAGGGCTGACATGGAATAAATAGTGAAGGAGTTACAAAGTGGGGGGGAATTTCCCTAAATTTGGCTCTAGTACCATGTCTAGGTCAAGTAACTCTTGGACTTGATTATTTTGCATTATTGTGGATTTATCTATATAACATTGGAAACAACATTTGGTTTCATCTTCCAAGGCCAGTGCAACTCTTCCTATTAACGTAGGAGAAATAAGCCTTCTATCTTTTAATTACTTAGAATTTATTTATAAATAAATGATTCTAAGAAATGATGTATAAAATATTGATTATAACTATTATTTTTATTATTATTATTTTATTTTGTAACGTATCAGATCCACACGCTTTATTTTTGCTGAAGCAAGAGTCGTACCTTCTATTTCATTAAAATGGAAAATAAAGTACATAAAATACAACAACCCCCAAGGAACTGTGGGCCAAGGGTATCAAACTAAAGGCAAAAACCTCAAACCCTACCTACAAAACCTCAAAACTCTCAAAAGACAGAAAATGTTAAGACCGTATGATCATCCCACAGAAAAGTGATAGATGAGATTCAATTCAGGCTGGCACCAAGCGCACACTTTACATTTCAGATCTGACCTGAAGAGAAAAAGGGTACCAATCTGAAAGGATATTGGGTCCATCTGGGGAAATAACCTACAAAACTGTTGAACATGCTAAAATCATCGATTCTCGCCATGAAACGAAACAAGTTCAAAATAAATTCCTCCTCCAGATTTGCATCTTTAATCTCAACCGTCAAATCTCCTCTCCTGATCCAATGGCTGTGGAAGATTTCACGGCACCTAGAAGCATGGCACTTAACCCCCTGGACCCACCTACATGCACGATCATTCCTAACCGTCGATCCACCTTGCTTAATCTGAAATCCAAGGCACATATCGCACAGGTCTAAAGCACCGAACATTAGCACGGGATGAGGGCAGTATTCAGTCCTGCCCCTTGGCCATGTGTAGCTTGATGAATGGAATCGATCCCATTTCGGAAAAACCACTTCCCATTTAAAATGCATGCAATAAACCATATACCACCCAGAGAGCAGTATTGCATCCATTGAAAGAGAACCAGGGGTATTAAGGCTGCCAAGAAAGTCCAGATTCTAGCCCCTCACACTATTCCTTCTATGCCAACCGTCGAGCCAACCATCTGATAAACAGAGTCTTCCGAGTAGCTTCCATCTGGAGCATATGTGACGAAACACCATCCTATCTTCATCCTCTTGGTCGTGATAGTACACCTTTAATCTATTCTGAGGCATTTCTTGCCACCCCATAGTTACCCTGCTCTCAATACAGATCACTCCTTGATTGGCCAGAATATCTACCAATTTATTGGCTATTCTTCGTACATGATTAAAACTTATTGTGCAAAGGCACTGGAGGTGAAGCTGAATTCATTGATAAACCTGGATCAGACTCCAGTGTTTAGAGACTTTTTCTGGCTCTATGCCACAGCTGATTCTCTTGACCGAGTTAATAATTAACTCAGAATCAGCTTTGAAAATCACATTTTGGCAGTTATCCTGCTTCATGAAATCTAAACATTGTTCCATGGCCATTAATTCCACCATATTTTTAGTGGATCTTCCTAAATGGCAATGGAAGATGAAAATAATGCTTCCATTTTCATCCCTTAATGCCCCTCCAAAGCCAGCAGTACCCTAGTTGCCTTTTGAAGCCCGATCAAAGTTATATTTCAAAAAACCCTGAGAGGGAGGGTTCCAGAAATCCTGCTCGTTATCCATTTTAATTACCTTCCTATCCAGGTCCTGAGGAATAAGCCCCTACATACCTAGCTGACGAAGAATATACAATTCAACATTTGAAGGTGGGTTCTTATGGGGATTCTGCACTGTAGTGCTAACTGTCTCCTTTAACTGATTTAAGATCTGCTCAAAAAGGCTTTGGGAGGGACTTTTTTAATTCTTGAAGATTTTTTTGTTCCTTCCCTTCCAGACATTCCATATAATGAAGCCTGGCGTAAGATCTTAGGAAGTGCCCAGAAATTCATAATCTGAAAAGTTACATCTCCAATTGCTTAGGGTATTGATAATACTCCCTTGGTCCCTGTTGGTCTGTTAGAAAATGGAAGAAAAAGTATCCCACAACCAGGAGGTGAAACTGCAATTATTGAGAAGGTGCTCCATTGTTTCTTCTTGGGCTTCACAGAGCTGGCATCTAGAAGGCCCTAGAACACGCCTCTTCCATATGTTATTGCAAGTCTAAATTTTCTTATGATAAATCAACCACATGAAGAATTTTCTTCATCTAGCCTTGATGCTTCCATAGCTTCTACCAAATCCTATCCGAAACATGGGAGTCCAGCTCAAGGAGTATGCGTTTTTCCTCCTTAAGACTAAAGGAACCCTCATTATTTTTGCCCCATCTAAGTTGGGCATGCCCTCCTGTCACTAATATCTTCCTTTGTTCCAACAATTTCATAAGTTCCTTTACTTTTGCTTTCAAGGGGTTGTCATCCCTGTAATCAATGTTCCTCTAGGTTCTCCATTTTCCTACACTATTGATGTGATCCCAAAAATCTTTTACCATAGATAACCCTTTGATTTCTATCTCTTGCTTGAGCTCCAACAAGTGCTCTGTTAACAGTATAGGATCTTGTTGACATTTATCCTCCCAAAATAAAGCCAGATTTCCTTCTCTAATTTCCCAGAAGCTATTTTTTTGTACTAATCCTCTATTCTCCCAGGCCTTATTCCAGATGTGTGAGCCCTTTATACTACCCGAAATCCTTATGTGATCACTATTTTACCAAGAGCTAGCATATTTTTCTTTCCAGAAACTAGCCCACTAAGCCATTAGGTCTTTTACCCGCCGCCACCATAATTTTTCCCCTAAAACCTTGCTAAGAATCTCAAGATCATCCAATCCAAGACCCCCATGGCTTTTAGGTTTGCAAATTTTATCCCAAGACACCAAGGCCCATTTCTTTCTTTCCTCCCCCTTACCCCAAAGAAATTCTCTTTGGATGGATCTGAATTGTTGCAAGACTCCTTTTGGTTTTGGGAGTGTTGATAGCATGAAAACTAGGATTGATTGAAGAATAGCCTTTATGAGCACCAACCTACCAGCCAAGTTTAAAGATCTTATGGTCCATTTCCTGATTTTATCTTGCATCTTATTAATCACTGGCTCCCAAATTCTCTTGTGCAAAGGTTTAGTAGTTAGAGGAACTCCCAAATATTTTGAAGGGAAGATATCCCTTTGAAAGCCCAGAATCCTGGAGATATTCCTCTGAATAGCAATATTAGTATTAAAGAAAAAAAATCTTAGACTTGGAGATATTAACTTCCATACCTATAGCCATGGCAAAGTCACTCAGGATTTGTTTATATGTAAGAGCTTCTTTGACCGTGGGGATTCCTTGCAACATAGTATCATCAACAAATTGTTGATGAGTCAAGGCCTGTCCATTGTCAACAAGTTGGAGACCTTTAATCTTACCAATTTCTTTTACATGCTTGATAGACTGACCCAGTCCTTCCATCATGAGGATGAAGAGAAAGGGAGAGAGCGGGTCTCCCTGCTTGAGGCCTCTTGAAGGAATAAGTCTCTAAGGGAGAACCATTAACCAAAATTGAAAAGTTGAAAGAAGTTAACAGGGTCATGACCCATCTAACCCAATTATGATCAAACCAAAAAGTAATAAGAACTTTCCTGATATAGCTCCAACTCAACTTATCATAAGCTTTTGCTATGTCCAATTGCATGATCATTCCAGCCTTCCTATTACTAGTCAATGAGTGCACCACCTCATGTGCTTGAATGATGTTATTGAGAATTTCTCTACCTTCCACATAACTAGATTTTTCCACAGAGACTAGTGTAGGAAGAAGAGGTTTGAGTCTATTGGCCACAACTTTGGATATTATCTTTTTATCCCACATTGCACAAAGCTATGGGTCTAAATCTATCAGGAGTTTGAGCAATGTCCTGTTTAGGGATCAAGGAGATAAAGGAGGTATTGAGCACCTTCAAAATAGTTCTATTCATTCTAGAATCTTCCACTACATTTAGAATATCCTGTTTGACTATATTCCAGCAAGCTTTAAAGAAGTCCACATTGAAACCATTAGGACCTAGTGCTTTACCATTCTGCATTTCTTTGAGGACCTCACTAACCTCCTCTTTAGTCACTGGTCTATTAAGGATGAAATTTTCCTCTCTAGACACCAGCCTAGGTATATGTCTTGTTAAGTCCCTGATGGAATGTTCTCTATTTGAAATGGTTTCCTTCGCTATACCTCGAAAGTTCTAAACTAACGCAGCTTCTATTTCTTCATGGGAATTGAGAAGATTCCCTCCCTCATCCTTGATCAAAGAAATCCTGTTATGAGCTCTATTTGCCATCGTGGATCTATGGAAAAATCTAGTGTTTCACTTGCCTTCTTTTAGCCATTGAACTCTATATTTTTGTCTCCAAAATATTTCCTCTTGTTTACATAAGCTCTCATAGCCTTGATGATATTTGGTAACTTGATCACTTCTAACTTTATCAAAGCCATCTGTGATTATGGCTTGGTTAAGTTCCTGCATTTTACCTTCAACGGATTTTTTTTTCTTCAAAAATATTGCCATATTCATTCTTGTTCCAATCTTTGAGCCTAAGCTTGATATGATTTAGTATTTTGTGAAGAAGGAACATTGTTGTGCCCTAAATATTCAAATCTTCTAACCACCAGTTGGCAATGTTGCTGATGAAATCTGGGTGGGAGAGCCAGATATTCTCAAATCTAAAAGGTCTATTCATGGGTGTACAAATGCCCTGAACTTCCAATTGAACCGGCCAGTGATTTGAGCCTCCAAAGGGGAGAACTCTCGCTATCATTTCCTTGTCAATGAGCATAAGGTCCTATGAGATTATGAATCTATCTAATTTTGAGGCCACTTGAGACTCTCCTCCTCTTTTATTGTTCCAAGTAAGAGACCATTACTCGTTACAATGTCCACTAGCTTCATATTATCTATAAAAGTTTGAAATGCTAAAGAGGCTTTGCTTAGAGTTCTAGTTCCCCCTTTTTTCTCCAAAAGTGATTTGATCATGTTGAAATCCCCCCCATGATCCATGGTATTCCTCCATGTCTATCTCTGAGATCCACCAGTGAATCTAGAAACCTGATTTTATCATCCATTCTTTGGGGGCATACACATTTGTGACCAAGAAAGTCTCCCTATCTCCCACAGGCTGAATGACCACTGATAAATAATCCCTAGATGCCTTAGCATCTATTATGCCATTTTTTGGGGGTTCCAAAGAGTGAGTATGCCTCCTGTTGTATTGTCTGCTTTGACTTCTAGAAACTCAAATTGATTGAGCCATTTTCTATTTATTTCTTTTATTTTTTGAATGGAACATTTAGTTTCCTAAATGAAGATCACATCCAGAGCTGCCTGTTTCATTCTATTACTAAGTAACCTTTTTTTTCTTTTACTACCTAGACCCCTGATATTCCAAGAAGTGAACGTCATTATTAAATATTTGTAAAGGAGTAGCTGGTTAGATCTTTCATCTTACCTGAATCTATCATTAGCTTTCCACATTCTATAAATAGCTTGTTCGACTTTTTCCTGCCTCTTTTCTTTCTTGGGATTCTAGATGCTAATCCTGGTGTGGTTTTCATCATTTTCACACCTTTGCTACCCTACCTTCCATTGTTTCTTTGCCTCTAGCCCTTTGGCCTGAGTTTTCCATAAAAACAACTGATGTCCTCTATTGAACTCCTCTGGAGGTAACGAGTCTACCCCTTCCATGGTTCCTTGTTTTAAGAATCCTTCCAGATCTAGGTGTTCTTTATCAAGAATCTCCTATAGTTTCTGGTCCTCCATTTCCATCTCACTCTGGGTCATTTCCTGGTCCATCTCTGGTTCTGCATCACTCATCATAGTTTCTTTCTATTTATTAATACCTTGTGTTTGTTCACCATCTTCTTCCTTTTCCTCCTCCACTGGACTTCCTCCCTTTTCTTGATATACTTTTGTTATCACTTCTTCTTCTTTGAGTACTTGGAACCTGTTTTGATTGGCCAGTTTCCCTTCTATTTGATGTAGCTTTGCCCCCTTTTTGCTTCCTTTTCCTTTATGTACCACTTTGTGAAAGCTTTCATAATCTTTCATTATGTTAGTTTTACTCTTGTTCTCTATTTTACTGAGAGGGCGGTCTCTAAATAGGTGCCCATGCTCATGGAATTTGCAACATCTAAATGGGACATGTTCATAATCTACTATTTGAACCCATTCTTCATCAAAAACATCCAAGATTACCTCATTTGGTAGAGCTCCAGAGAGATCCATCTCCACACATATTCTTGTAAAGGAAGTGTATTTTCCCCTTCTAGCGGCCTCAGAAGCTTTGACAAAACATCCTAATTTATTTCCTATGGCAGATAACGATTCTGTTCGCTAGTAATCAAGAGGTAGAGAGTAAATTCTTACCCAAACTGGGACCAAAGTAAAATTCTAACGCTCTGGGACAAAATTCATAATCCATGGCCACATATAGAGGCCTGCTACTACATAGAAGTAGGGCCCTCCTTCAAACACTCTGTCCTTATCCTCAATATTTGTAAAGACCACAGTGAATAATCCCTATGACCCAAGATGTAGGTCTATGCTTCCTTTTGGTTTCTAGTGGTATTAATCCAAGTTTGTGAATATTTTTTAGTGGGCCATAATCCCATGAGTTTACAAATGATTGCATATGTCTGCATGTGGTCCCTGTGCGCCTGTAGAGCAGGATCATTTAAAACTACTCTGGGTGTGATTGCAACTTTGGGTTTACATGGTCCCTTTTGTGCTTTGCATTTTGTTCCCTGATCCTTGTCTTATTCCTCATTTTCTTTTGTTCTATTATTCTCCCTTGATTTAGTACCCTCTTGCTCCTCTTCACTATTCCTTTTCCTTCCTTCTGAAGGACCTCTGTCATTTTCTAATGGTTTCTTACCCCTGCTGACCACAGCCTGCTTGTAGGATGGAGTGGAGCTCCCTCCTTGGCGTCCTTCCATGGAGAACAGCCCCTGAAAATCCTGTAACCCTATCTATTCGCCCATGTCCACCAAGAACTTTTACCACTTATCAAGTTTGTGCCCATTCAAAATTCAAATTGAACAAATCCACACACTTAATAAAATAGTAAAATTCTCGTTTTTCTTTCTAATTTCATATTTTTATTTTAAATATTATTTTTCCATTTAAAAGATTTTTTTACATAAAATTATATAACTTACATCAATCATTAATATTCAATGTTTCCAACCACTCAACCTATCACTTTAGATTACCCATCAATATCTATCCATATACATTGAACTTGTCTATGAAAGGATTTAAAATTATCATGCTATTTATTTTTATTCAAAACTTGAATAAATAAAAAATAAAAAATAAATTATTTATTTATATATTTATTCAAAATTAAATGTTTACCTATTTATTTTACCTTTGTTTATCCTAATTTTACCTTGATGTATTATTTAAGTATGACCAAAAATATTAATATATTTAATTTTAAATATTTTATTTAATTCTCAATTATAATTTAATAAAAAATCCAAATTCTTGATTAACAGTCATATTCTAACAATTACTTTCACTATATATAAATATTTTTATAATTTCTAGTTAAAACAAACTATTAGATCCTAATGTTCAAATATTAATTCTCTACATTGTTACCCTTATTTAATCTGATGCCATGATCTGATTCTTCATCTTGTCCTGACGATGAAGCACACTGGATGGTTTGAAACACGTCGACAAATGAATTTTGATGTGATCTTCTCTAAAAAATATCTTGTAAACTAGGGAGTCAAAAGTAATGGACTAGAGTTGCTCATTAGTTTGTAGAGATTCATGATAATGGGAGTATATAGGGT
The DNA here is from genome assembly GCA_000404065.3 of Pinus taeda. Taxonomy (NCBI): domain Eukaryota; kingdom Viridiplantae; phylum Streptophyta; class Pinopsida; order Pinales; family Pinaceae; genus Pinus; species Pinus taeda. Next base: position 46,829 of record APFE030225001.1, on the reverse strand, counting down.
AGAGGGCTATAATTGATATTCTGAGAAGAATCTCCATCTTAATTCTAGTGGTACCCACATCATGCATGGTGGCTCTAATTTCATACGCTGAGCCTAAGGGTCATTGTCTTTCAAGTCAAGGCTGAAGAGTTTAACTCTTAATCAAATAATATCCAATTTTAAGTGTGAGCCATATAGATATTTCAACTACTTTAATGCACCATAAGAATTTGTAATTCAAAATATATGATGACTCACATCTTCACTTACAGAAGAAGTAATCATAACATAGCACTTGCTATCCTTGTTCTCCCAAATCGATAGTTAGTTATCATATGTTGGATAGGTGGGTGCATTGTCCTCGTCTCTTTCTTATATTCCTATCCACAAGTCATTAAAAATGAGGGTGTGTCTAGTCTTTCTAGACTATTTTCACTAGTTCTCGCCGCTAGTCATAATTACACCGATAATAGAGACCAGGGAATGCATCTTTACTAGTAGTTCTCATTTTCTATCATTTCACCCAATGAATGAGAATGCCACCGAACTTTTAATAGCAAGGCATAAAAAAATAAAACTAAGGAAAAGTGTATCATTAGCATATGATTTCATTAGGATTGATGCACTAGAGAAAGGAAGTGACATTACTTTAGTGCTTTAGAATCCATAGAAATTACTTGCACCGAAGCGATAGAACACCAATGTACATAGTGTTAAGGTTTAGCTCGGAATTTGCATTGTGATGGAAATATGACTCATTCGCAATTCGAGTCATGTTGAGGTTTGAATCCATTCAAAAATAAAAAAGATGTTCCTCAAAAGCATGTAGGATGTAGAAATATACTTTGTAATGCATATTGGGATTCACAAAATACCATATATTTGAATTTTTTTTATGTTCCTTGCATTAATTATGCCTTACTACCGATCTTGGGATTTTCTTTCCTAACTATTCAAGAAAACCCTTGTGGGAAACCAAGTTGAACAAGATATTGTAAATAAAAATATATGTGAGCGAGGAAAGAAAATTCATGAGATTTTTCATGGATGCATTATGAAACTTGATATTGGGGAAATTGATCAGCCAAAGGTGTTAGTAGATCCAATTCATCCACTTAATTTTGAAACACATCTTTGTAATTCTTATTGACAATTTGTGACTACCTATGTCCTACACTAGTTTAAACTTTCAATTCACAAAACTGAGCTCCCAAGGGATGTAGCTAAAAGAGAGGATTGTTAGTGGGGACGGTGAGCATTCAAATAAAAAAAGGGTTGATACTAATTGAGACAAAGATCCTTACAATGTCGAACCCATGGAGCTACAAGTGGGAATCCCACAAGGGAGCATTAGGTCTACATGTGATAAGGGATAGAAGTGTTAGGGTTCCTCTTAATGAAATAAATAGAATCACAATGAAATGGATAAAACTTAGTGACTATGTGAGGGAAATGGCATGTCGTAGGTCTATGACCTAACGAGGATGGCATGGAATCAATAGTGAAGCAGTTACAAAGAGTGGAAAAATTGTCTAAATTTGGATCTAGTACCATGTCTAGATCAAATAACTCTCGGACTTGATTATTTTGCATTAATTTGGATTGGTATATATAACATTGGAAACAACCTTTGGTTTCATATTCCAAGGTGAGTGCGACTCTTCCTAATCACCTACAAGAAATAAGCCTTCATCTTTTAATTACTTAGAATTTTTTTATAAACACACAACTCTCAAACAATAATATATAAAACATTTATTCTAGCTATGATTTATTATTATTATTATTAGTATTATAGTATTAGTATTAGTATTAGTATTATTATTGTTATTATTATTATTATTATTATTATGTTATTGTTATTGTTATTATTATTTTGTAACGTACCAAATCCACACACTCAAGGTTGAAGAGTTAAATAATATCCAATTTTGAGTGTGATTCATATAGATATTTCAACTACTTTAATGCACCATAAGAATTTGTGATTGAAAATATATTATGACTCACCTCTTCACTTACAGAGAAGTGATCAGAACATGGTATTTTTTGCCCTTGTTCTCCCAAATGAATAACTCCTTGTCATATGTGGGATAGGTGGGTGCATTGTCCTCATCTCTTTTATATATTCCTTTCCATAAGTAATTAAAAATGAGGGTGTGTCTAGCCTTTCTAGACCATTATCACCAGTTCTTGTTGCTAGTCATAATTACACCAACAATATCGATGAGGGAATGTATCTTTACTAGTAGTTCTCATTTTCCATAATTTCACCCAATGAATGAGAATACTACCAAAAACTAAGGAAAAGTGTATCATTAGCACATGTTTCCATTAGGATTGATGCATTGGAGAAAGGGAGTGACCTTACTTTAGCACTTTAGGCTTTTGTTGTACTACAAAACAACCCCCCCCCCCCATTTATAATAAACAATAGCTAGGCTTAGAGTTGTAAATGTGGACCCATTTAAAATTTTAGGCTTAGGATAATAAAACCCTAACTCTAAGAAACGTCCTAGAAAATCCTTGCAAACTAAGGACGAAATCCATATCGCAAATCACAAATCACACTTTTCCACATGACCATGTTAAACAACCGTTACAAAAGTGCGATATGCAATTAAGTCTCCCGTTGCGATAACATCACCTAGTCATTTCGCAATTGCATTTCACACTTCACATAATTCGCAAAAATCTTGTCCATGCCATTATAATAACCACAAATGATTTGTGAAATGTGATATTTTGATCTCACAATTGCATTTCGCTTAACACATCCAGTAATGATATACTGTATCCCTTTTAAGACCGTGATGCACAATTAAATCCGGTAAAATGTGTGAAATAATTACGTTTTAAATGATAAAAAGAAACAAGTTGACAAGTTATTAAATATTTAGCAGCCCGATGAAGGATAATCATTTTCCTAGTTATGGGTAGTTATAATCGAGTATCTCATTAAAACCTTTCTCATGATCCAAAGTCATTTCACAAAAGTTTTCAATCTTAATTGCTAGATATTGTTTGCGCTGATATATCTTGTCTATCTCAGGAAAGTGATAAAAGACATGTCCCTTAGAAAGGTGATGTAGAAACAGAGCAAACAAACCATTGTTGAAGCTAAGTTTATAGAGATGGCCCCTATCTTTGTTGATACAGATTGTGACACTACTGGAGGTGCAATAGCTTGGGAAGTAATTTACAATAGGATGGAGGACGAGCGTCCTAAAATCATTGTTATGAGAGTAACAGCTGACTCCGAAAGGCCTTCAAAAATCCAATGTAGAGATGCTTCATGTTCATTCCTTCATAGGATACGAGCAAGGGCTAAAATTCTCCCCTATACAGATATGATTAGGTGGGTGATTGAAAACCTTATAATTCAAGATAGGCAATTCAAGAATTCAAAGATGAAGCTCATTGGTTCATTCAAAGCAGAGGATCTGAAAACGATGTACCACGTACCTAATCCCTGGGATATCTATGATGGTACATTTGTGGCTAACTTCGGACAGAATAATGCAGACCCCTTCAAGCTAATTCAGGTTTGGAGGGTGTTGGGAAACAAATTCAAGTATGACAAACTGGGCATGTATGTTATAGCCTCTTTGGAAAACCCCTACAAATATGCAGCAACCATGTTATGTAGATTGTATGGGCTACCCAATAATACTAAGTTTTCAATTGAATGGTTTCCTCTGATTGATGCCTGTGTTAATTCCCACATCATGAGTTGGCATTCCATCATATCTGAAAACCTAGCCACTACCATTACCGAATATAAACAAAAGAAAGCCTTATTTTTAGACAACCTCCATCGCTTCTATTTTAGTGCCTACATTATGTATTCTATCTATTTTTGCACAACATTTCCAACCATGGGTTGGAAATGGACATTACAAGATCCTTACCTAATCCATCTCAATCATAAACAAATATGGGAGTCACATTACATACCTCACTTCTATAATATATTCCATGATGTTGTGTTGCCCCTACATCAAATTATTTTCAATAAGAAAGCCCCTAGGTTTTCCCAAGAAGCTACAATAGACCTGCTTACTGTAGGAAAGTATTTTATTGAAGAGTGGTTCACCTATATTAGGGTTTTTGGTAGCACAGTTGATCCACATGTCCTTCCTCTATATGTTTCTGATAAGTTATTAGGAAGAAAGATTACCTATCAGACTGTGGGAAAGGGCCTGACAAAAGTTCTCAAAGACAGCAAGAAGCCATTATGGCCCACTTCCCTGTCAAATGCAGTTCTTTTGCTTTAGACAATTTTTTTCATGCCACTAAGGAATCAAAACATTTCGAAGCCCTCGGGCTTCATATATTGCCTAAGCGGCAATTTGATCCAAACAAGGTGGCATACAATGTCACTTCTATATTTATACTCAAGCCATACAATCATGATGATAATCATTTTGACGATTTGTTAAAGTCATCCACATCCTTTGAACAAGCGTTCAAATGAGCAAAAGAAAATCTGAAACCTGAAGATTTTCAAAGATTTCAGGAATTCAAAGATAAGAGGCTCTGGGTGATCCCAATGCATCTATTAAAACCCAAGGATAAGACTACTCCAAGTGTCACTGTTGATAGAGGAGGCCCTAGCCCTCAAATAGACTCTCAGGTAAACACTAAGAAGACACCAGACATAGGGAAGCCCCAAGATGCCGAAAACACAACTAAGTGTAGTAGGAAGTCAGCTGAGAAGCAAGTGATGAGCACCCCAGTTATAGAAATTGATTCAAAGACCAAAGGCAATAGTTTGAAGCAGGAGTGGGATCATTTTAATCAGAAATTTGAAGGCACTCCCAAAGCCTCAAATAACCAAGAAACTGAGGAATTCAAAACTCCTCCGCATGTTCAAAAGGATACAGAGCCCAAGTCTGTTGATAAGCAATCTACACCTATGGAGGAACAAGCAACAATGTCCAAACATACTAGCATTATCTCTACTCTACCCACATCAGAGATTGTTCTCAGAGTGACTAAAATACCACCACTTGATGTGCTCTATATCCCTCTCCACAAGGTTGTAGTTAGAAGGAAGAGGAAAAGGAGAAGGGTAGATGCACCTAAATTCCCACCTGGAAACGAGCCCATGGACGTGGTCTAGAAGGGCATTCCTTTTAGTTCGGCTGAGAACTTGACTAGACTATCACAGTTCACAGGAGCATATGCAATGGCCACTATGGACAAGGCTACTGATGTCTCTACTATGATAAGGGAGAGAGAGGAGAGAATTTCATAGCTCAAACAAGAGCTCAAGGCAAAGAAAGCAAGCGCAAACAAGCAGGTAGTGGAGAAACTAAAGCAATTGCAGCAAGACATGGAGGTCGTGAAAAATTAGCCATGAGGCCAATATATTGGCCAAAAACATACAACTCCAGGAGATGCAACAATCCATGGAAATATACAAGGACATTCCCACTACTAAGGATTTCATCAAAGAGGCCTTGGAATTAAAATTCCTTTTTGTGAGACAACAAGAGTATTTCTGCCAAAAGATGTCACATTTTACTCCCTATATAACTACTAGTGACCACCTAACATACAACACAATCAACCAGAGAACAGAGTTTAATGATTTAAGCACCAGAATCTCTGAGTTCATTGAGTGGCAGGAAACAGAAGATGGAAATAAGACCAACCTACCCGAGATTGAGAAAACACATGAAGACATTCTCTTTACAGATTGGGATGCAAGAATCAAACAGGTTGATCTAGCAGTTGCAAGGGTAGCGGAAGTATCAAAGAACATCATCAAAGAAGTGAACCACATCTTGTTCGCCACCAATATCATCAAGGAAGGCAATACGAAAGAAATATCTAATTTAACTACTCTGTATAAAGACTAGAAAGAGTAGGTAGGGATTCAGAGAGCGGCAATTGCGAAACTGACCATGACCAATTGGGAGTCATATTGACAGTTTCTGGTTATGCCACATAGCCAGATTATGACTCTCAACTATTCCCTTCACATGACTGAAAGGATGTTGCCACCGCTTACCGATGCAATCTTCACCGGATAGCTCAGGACTCATTTTGGGTCACCTCCCCAAATTCAACTGATGACCGATATTTGCGACTTAAAGGACAAGATGGCAGACATCAAGTCATCCTCTTACTTTTTTTTATTTAGCCTCTATTTATTTTTGGATTTAGTTACCTAGTCAGGAGGAAGGTTGTTTGAAACCTCTTCAAATTTTGTATAATCTATTTTTACATATTTAGTTAGAGTAGTATTTATACCCTTCTCATGCATTTAGAGAAGGGTCCAAAATGCTATCAAAAACATTAGCAAAAAACGCACTATTGTAAGTTTTTGAATGCTTTGGTGAAATGATGGAACATGATCATTTCTTTTGGATATCAAACTACTTTCCTTTGTTGATGCACTTTTGTATTCTTGGGAGAGAATTTGATTTGTAGAAAGAATTTGGTCTATGTCATTTGTCAAATGAGTAGGACTTCACACATATGGTACTATTATCGTGTATGATTGATTCTGTTTACATTTAGTTAGTAGAAAAATTTTACTTTCATGGATTATATGTGAGATTTATTATTCCTGTTAAGCGTTAATTTCACTTTTGTATGATGCCTAGCTGAGGTTGTGATTTTCATATATAACTCATCATATATGTGATATATTTTATAAATTCCTTTGACTAACTATTTAGTCTAAGGAATTAACTTTTGTGTTATCATCTTTGTTTAGTTGTGTTCAATATTTATTATCACATGCTAAATAAATATCTTTATAGATCACATATCACATAAAGAACACTCGGGTTTATATTAGAATAAGTTAGTTAGAGAAATTGCATTGAAGAATAGGTCACCTAGATTACCATTATTCTATTGCAAAGCACTCATAAACCACCGACTCTCATCTTAAAACCCACACTTGGAAACTAGTCGCGTTATCCCTAATTGGAGCCACCACTTCAAACAGAAAAGGATTTGTCTTAAGGTCCGGACAGCGTGGTTATCCCCCATGTTTCGGCAACAGAAGTTTGAGGCCACAAAATTTTGTTGCTAGAAGGAGGGAATTCAACTATGAATGGAATATGAAGCTAAACATCATTTTAAAAGCATTCATAAGAGTCAAAACCCCTCCACCATTTCTACACCTTCTCAAACTCATTCATAATCTCCTGATCGGAAGTCTGAAGTAGTAGAAACAGATCCCTCGTCTCCTGAAGTAGTAAGGCAACCACCTTCCCCAGATTGCACTTTTGAGTCTCCCAAAGTTCATTCATTGATATAGAAATTAGAACAGATATCCATTTCTACAAAGAAACCATAGAGACCCGAAGTATCTGAAGCGAGTGTTACCTCCTTATTACAACAAACTGGTGTATTGAGTAGACTGCAAAGTGAGAGACTTGGGGTTACCCCTTTCGATTTCCCCATTCCTCCACGGTGTAGGAATGTCACTTCATCAACATCTGAATCAAATAATATCGATATCACATCACCTTTCCATCCATTTGCTCCTCCATCCACTTCTATCCAATCCACTACTTCTCAAACATCCACTTCTCCAATTAGTACTACAATTGTTAGTACTAATCTAGTAGTAAGTTCTTCGTCATCTATACCTACTTCTAGACCAACCCTCCCATTTTCCCAGTCCCCAACTCAAGTTATGGCCAATCAACCTTGGACAAATATCAGTGTTGTTCTAGTTGCAAATCCAAATGCACTCCCAGCAAACCCAGAAACATGGCTTCCTAAGCATAATCCTGATGATGCTCTCCCGGCCATAGCATATCTAAATAATTTTATGTTAGCCATGGATTTGAGTGGAGTTACACATGAAGATGTTGTAATCAGACTGTTTCCTTATACTTTCCAAGGATCTGTTGGGTCTTGATACTTTTCCCTCCCAACGGGTTCAATTAGAGACTGGGATACTTTTGAAGAAGTGCTTCTTGCAAAATTTGGTGATGATAGGACCATAACATCCATGATCAACGATCTTTCTAATTTAAAAGCTAATCCAGATGAAAAGATCAAGGATTTCAATTCCAAATTTAACGAATTGCTAAATAAAATCCCAACTACCTCTAAACCTACTGTAGATGTACAAATAGAATGGTATATATCATCTCTGCCTTCTAATATTGCAATTTTTGTAGATAGAGCCAATAAGGCTACCCTTGTAGAAAACATGAAAGAAGCCTTATCTGTAGAAAGAAGAATCATAGCTTTGGAAAAGAGATCACCAACAGATGAAAGGAAGACCAAAAAAGTGACATTCAATGATGATTCTAAGAAGAAGGCTTCAAAATACCCTTTCGATCTTGAATGTCTTCATAAAGTGTTAAAGACAATGTCAAATGAAATGGTGGAAATTAAAAAACAAGTTGCAGAATCCTTTGCTCCTAAGAAACCTTTTCGATCATTTAAAAGGAAACCTTCTTCTACGTCACAACCCCCAAACACCATTTCAAACGCTAAATCTGACCAAGAAGTATCTGAATATTCTCCAAATGAAGAGGAAGCAGAAACAAAAGAATAAATTGAACTAAATGGGATGTGGGATTTTATTCTCCCAACTGGAGAAGAGGCACAAGAAATGCCAATGACTACAAGAAGCAAAAATTCACTTGACATGTCTCTCACAAATCACAAGTAGAAAGTTACTACTCCTACAAACGAGAAAACAATAGCTAAGAAATATAAGGCTAGCCAAATTGATCCTATCCCTCAAGATTCCCCAAATGCCTCAAAAACATTGGTAATCTCATATATGATCAAATAAAATATAGTGGAAGACATGAAAAAGAATAGAGCTAACATCTCGCTGCATGAGCTCACTAAACTCAAATAGCAGTAGAAGATTTTATTAAGGGAATTGAAAGCAGTTCTAGTATCCCCTCTACCATCTATTGTAGTTACTCAAGCTACCTACAATATGGGAAAGCCTCCCTCATCCTCAAACAAGTTAGATCCTTCAGATCTAGTTCTGATTAGCAATAGGTCTATTTCTCATGTTCCTACATTTCTACTTGCCTATGAAATTTTCAACGGGAACATTCACAACTTCCTTGTTGATTCATGAGCCTCCTCAAATATAATGTCAAGGGCTGTGTGTACCAAATTAAACATTACACCTCAAAATTTGCAGTGCACATAGTTCAGCTAGATAGGACAAAAGTCGAGGTTCTTGGAGAAATAACATCAATTTCAATAAGGCTTTCCTCTAATCCAAAATTTTCACAAATAATTGATATTTTTGTGGCCGATATCCCTAAATTTTATGGTTTAATTCTCAGTAGGGATTGGTCTGAAAAGCTTCATGGTTATTTTGTGACCGATTGGTCTCACATGTGGTTGCCACATAATGGTAAACCTAACCAAATTAGGGTAGACTAAGAGAAATCCATGAAATATATGGTCACCAACCTCGAGGGAAGCAATGAACCTGTTGCTTTCACTAATAATATCATTGGAAACTACTCAGTTGAGTCCACTTTAGGATCCTTTAATGCTCAGATGTCTCCCTTTTTAGATAACGTTGTAGTCTCTCAAATCGAAAATTTTTCACAAATGGATCCTTCCAAATGTCTAAATTTAATAGATAAAGTTTCTAATAACTCTCTATTTTTACGGTTCTAAGTCATAGGATGGCGCAGGTGCAGGATGCATTTTGATCAATCCACAAGGAGAGAAAATCATGCTAGCCGGCAGACTTGAATTCCAGTGCACAAACAATGTCGCTGAATATGAAGCACTAATCCAAGGACTATATAAAGTCATAGGTGTTAATGTTAAATACCTACAAGTCTACAGTGATTTGGAGATAATTATGAACCAGGTGAGAAATACAATTCATTATGTCTCTGGGCACCTTAAACACTATCGATATTTAGCCCAGAAATTGACTTCTTATTTTTCTTCTTTCAACATATATTCAGTCCCTAGATTACAAAACACAAGTGATGACTTACTTTTTAATGTGGCATCCAATCTTATACCCTCGAAAGATTTTAGTCCAGACACATTTTCAATTCCAGACAATGTAACATTTGGAGAGTATTCAACGACGATGCAGATATAGTTAATTTCCTTACATCAGAGGGATTGTATGAAGAACATATCATAAATGAAGATGACCATGATCTACAAATCAAACTTAATGATGATCATAACCCAATCCCAAAGTATATGGTTAAAATGGAAGATGTTTATGATCTAGAGGATAGATTTAAGAAAATTACTAACTCCAAAACTCAAAGTTCTACTTTGAGATTTGAAGTAGTAAACGTAGGGTCAAATGAAAAAACCTCAAAATGTCAACCTAGGTCTAGGCCTATCATCTGAAGAAAGAATATCATTCATCAAGTTGTTGAAGAAATATAAAGGCTTTTTTTTCTTGGGATTATGCAGATCTCAAAACTTATGATGCTTCTATAATTCAGCACACCATACCCATGAGTTCAAATGAAAAGCCAGTTCAATAAAAGCTTCGCAAAATTCACCCAACCCATGAAAGTCAAATAAAATCTAAATTGAACAAACTTATGAAGGCAAAAATAATCTTCTTGGTTAGAAATTCTAAGAGAGTATCAAATATGGACCCGTAAGAAAAAATAATGGAGATATTAGGATTTGTATTGATTTTAGAAACCTGAATCAAGCTTGCCAAAAAGATAATTTTCCCTTGCCCACCATGGAACAGATTTTACAATTAGTTGTAGGTTCTAAATTAATGTCCTTTCTAGATGGATTCTCAAGATATAATCAAATACCTGTTCATCCAGATGATAGATTAAAGACAACATTCAAGACCATGTGGGGAACATATGCCTATCAGAAGATTCCTTTCAGACTCATTAATGCGGGTGCCACATTGCAGCATGCTTTGGACATTGTTTTCAGAAGCCTAATCAATAAATCGGTGGTTATTTAGTTGGATGACATCACAGTCTATTCCAAGGATAGGAACAATCATTTAGCTGACATCAAACACATTTTTGAAAGATGCAAGAAATATGGCATTTCCTTAAATCCCAAGAAACCCTATTTTTCTTTACCAAAACGAAAACTCCTTGGCTTTATAGTATCCAGGAAAGGAATTTACATTGATCCTGATAGAGTCCAAGAGATTGAAAAAATTTCCCTCCCACACAACAAGAAAAACATGCAATCATTCCTAGGCCAAATAAATTTTTTGAAAATATTTGTCCCATATTTTTCACAAATTGTTCTACCTCTTCAAGTGATGATATGAAAAAATGCAGTTTTCAAATGGAACAAGGATGGAAGAGGGTCATTCGAGTTGATAAAAAAAGATATTATTAATTCTCCCTCATTGACAACCCCAAACTTTCTCAAACCTTTTGTATTATATACTTTCTCATCTGATACATCATATGAAATAGTTCTGACACAACTGAACGATGAAAATATTGAGGCACCTATCTCTTTTTTAGTTCTAGCTTACAAGGCTCCAAATTAAATTATTCAACTATAAAGAAACAAGCATTTGTTGTTTTTAAAAATTTCAAACATTTCAAACCTTTTCTTCTTAAAACCCATACAAACATAATTATACCCTATCACGTAGTAAGACAACTATTGATCCAAAGAGAAGTTGGGGAGAAAAGAGCTAATTGGGTAACTGCACTCCAAAAATATGATGTAGAAATACAGCCAACTAAAATTGTCAAGGGCCAAGCTTTTTGCAGGATGTTAACAGGAGCTTCCCAGTTACCATCAGAAGAAGATCAATGTAATGAAGTACAAATATCAAACGTAAGCCTCAATGAGACCCAATCACAATATTTTGATTTGAAATTTTATCTAAAAAATGGATATGCTCTTATGCATATTACTTATAAAACAAAGTGAGCTTTAAGATTGAAATCAAATCAGTATGAGCTAGTCAATGGTATATTGTTTACAAAGAATTATGATTCAGTATTGTTGAGATGCCTAGAGAAACCTGAAGCTGAAAAGGTCATGCAAGAATTACATGATGGACCAGCTGGAGGACATTTTGGAGGAAATACCATGGCCCACAAAATCCTACATGTAGATTATTATTGGATAATAGTATTTAAAGATGCACTTGAATATGCAAGGAAGTGCAAAACTTGTCAAACCACAGTCGAAAGAGAAAGAAGGCCAACATTCACTTTACAACCAGTTAACATCCAACAACCATTTGAACAATGGGGATTAGACATAATTGGCTAGATTGTTCCTAACTCTTCCAAACAGCATAGGTACATCCTTACAACTATTGATTACTCTACCAAGTGGGTAGAATCTTTCCCATTAAAGATAGCTAATACAAAAAATATTATAGACTTCATTGATTAGTACATAATTACCGGATTTGGCTTACCCTTAGCTTTAATGTTTGACAATGCATCTTACTTTTCTGGAAATACACTGGTAGAATTGATCTTAAGCAATGTTTCATGTTGACATATTCAGCCATTTATTATCCTCAAGGTAATGGATTAGCATAATCAATAAGGTCCAAGTGAGATTCAATCCAAGTGAATATCATTTTGAAATTTGAAAATTCCTACAGATGGGACAATGACTCATTGTTGGTCAAAAGATAACCCTATAGAGGCTATGAATGTTTGCTGGCGGTAGAGGCTCTATCTGTGATAAATGAGTAAACTACAAAAACCTAATTTGCAAAAGACACCTACTATATTTCTTTAAACTTTATTGGTTAACACAAACATTTATACTTCTATCATTATGAGAGTAAATTAATTAAGTAAATAAGTTGAGCAAGTAATGATGATTCCAGAGAAATTTTGTTTGCTTTATAACTCATGTAATAATTATTATTATAACTCTAACTACTTTGAAAGTTTTAGAAATTTCAGAAAACTACACAGAGATAATTGGTTTTCCCAAATGAATCGCCAATTGTTGTACTACGAAACAACACCCCCCCCACCCATTTATAACAAACAATAGCTAGGCTTAGAGTTGTAAATGGGGACCCTTTTAAAATTTTAGGCTTAGGATAAATAAATCCTAACTCTAAGAAAATTCCTAGAAAAACCTTGCAAAATGAACTAAGGATGAAATCGATATCGCAAATCCCAAATCGCACTTTTCCACATGACCATGTTAAAAAACCGTTACAAAAGTGCGATATGTAATTAGGTCTCTTGCTTCAATAAGATCACTTGGTCATTTCGCAATTACATTTCGCACTTTGCATGGTTCTCAAAAAACTTGACCATGCCATTAGAACAACCACAAATGATTTGCAAAATGTGATATTGCAATCTCGCAATCGCATTTCGCTTAACACATATGGTAATGCTATACTGTATCCCTTGTAAGACCGCGATGCGTGATTAAGTTTGATAAAATGTGTGGAATAATTACGTTTTAAATGCTAAAGCAAATGAGTTGATAGGTTATTAAATATTTAACAGCCCGAGGAAGGATAATCACTTTCCTAGTTATGGGTAGTTATAATCGATTATCTCATTAAAACCTTTCTCACGATCCAAAATCATTTCACAAAAGTTTTCAATCTTAATTGCTAGATGTTAGCACCTAAATCTGCCTTAGGCTGAAGGAAGGCAAAAATTTAGGGTAACCACAAACCATGCTCAGTCTGGTAGTTAGCCCTACCAAAACAGGAGAGGGCTCTCTCCGTGTCACGCTCAGTGAATAAATAAACGATATGGTCTGAGGTGACTTACAGTGAATGTTGATTTTAGGGTAGGTAAATAAATATGGAAACAAGAAGCAATGTTTTATAAATGACTGAGTTCTGGGATATATGGGACCAATGAATAGTATAAGCAGAGAATTTAACACAAAGGCACAGATTACTTCGTGAGGCAAGAAAGACGGAAAGGTTGGAAATTAAATTTGAAATAATGTGGAATGGAAATATTGTTTAGGAGGGTGAAAAGGGCATAAACACATGAATCCTTTTCAACAGAAGAAGAACACATAACGTGAAACTTTCCCACAGTTAGAGCAATAAACATGAATTCTACGTTATCTAACTTAGAAAATTTCACTGGAAATGAATATCAATGAACTGTGAAACATAATCAAATACATATGAAACATAAAGAGAACACATTTGCTACACTCACACCACATGAATCTCATGAACCAAAGTCGTTGCCTTTCATTCATTCTCTATCAAAATATACAATGAAGAACTGAGTTTCTCTCCCATAGTCTCCCAAAAATTACAAAAACCCCTTTGCAAATGGTTTTACATGCAATAAATATAATTTTCCAATGGGAAATGGAACGAACCACAGTTGGGGAGTTTTTCAAATCATTACAAACTGGAAATGGAAATCCAACCATTAGTGACAGGTGCAGCATTACAAAAATGACAAATTGCTTGGGTGATTGCTCGCCTTCCTTTGCCACTTGGATGGAAGCCAACCTTTAGTGAAAATACTTTTTAAACTTTGCCTTAGGTGCCGAGAAAAATGTAGTGTAAATGAGTGGGCCCATTTGGAGAAAATCGTGAATCGAAATGTCACGGAGTGGAAGTGATTTTGGCCTTTGGGTCCCTATGTGCCGCGTCCAGAACTATATGCACCGCGCCACTTTGGATGTGATTTTGAGGTACCTTCTGAAGTCCAAATTGTGCCCAAGTGTGCTTGTTAGAAAGCCTTTCCTGTTTTCTTTCCAATCCAAGTGGAATTCCTAAATTTCGTGCTCATTTTCCCCTCCAAAACTTCAATCTCCCAAGACTGCTTCTTGTGTGTCAAAAAAGGGGTAGAGAGGTCATTGTTTGAGTGTTTTTGACCTCCTAGGGACTCAAAACTTGCCCAAACTTATTTTCCATACACTAGAAGTCATGATCTTTCATGCTGAATCCAAAAATGCAAACCTTTCTTAATTTGGAGCTCCCAATCATAAGCTCCGCGCCACTGGGAGAAAAACCCTATTTTGTGCACAAAAAATTGTCAAGTGACCAAAATTGCCCCAACTTTTTTCAAATTTGGGCTGCAAATCCTCTATGAAGTGCTATGCTGGGCCATAGAGGCTTCAACCAATATTCAAAGCTGATATTTCTCTTTTTTCCTCTTTTTTCTTTTCGTCGCTCTCCTCAATTTCGCCTTAAAACTCCTTTTCGAGCCCTTGAACTCATGTTTCGTACCCTATAGTGATAAACCATCTGCCTCAATAATGTTTTGTCCTTGTCGGCCTTCTCTAGCGGTCTCTCAAGGTGAATGTTGATCCGCTCGAGCCAAGACTCTCAGTCATTGTTCATCTCTTGCTCTAATGGAGTGAGCTCAATCATCCTATGTTGAGCAGCTTGGTGATTCTCGGGCATGTTTTGCAGCTCCATGATCTCATGCTGGTCTTCGAGCTCTTTGTTCCTCTACTCCAAATACCTGATAATCCACTTAGCCCTCTCCAAATTGAGAGAAAAGGCTTGGATCTCCATTTGCTGCTCCTGGATGGTCCTCCTAAGTTTGGCACTCTCCACAACTGTATCATCATCATGAATGAGGATGAATTCTGCCTCTCATTCACCTGATGGCCCCTCATCATGCATGGGCCTCTTGCCCCTGTCCTATACCTATGTTGTTGATGTTGGAAGCGAGGCCCCTTCCACCCCGGGTGGAGATAACACTCGCTTTGCTGTGGCAAACAAATGTCTACTACCTCTCTGATAGGTAATGAACATTGGCATAGTAGTGGTCTCATGGCACTCATACTGATGAGAAGGACCACCTATCTCATGTTCAACCTCTAATAATACCTGTGAAGTGTTGAAGAGGTCACGGGAGATAAAATATCCCAAGTAATGCCCTGCAATCCCAACTAATGAACAACCAAAATCTTAATAAGAGCAAAGTGATAAACACTGTTAAGTTGTTGCTAAGGGGTTTTGTGCTGCATGAAGGTGTTCATCCTCTCTATGTTCCTGCAAATGACATATGGGATGTTCATCATCTATACCCGGGTAAAGTGCATGAGCAACCTGATCTGATAGGCATACAAATGAGAGAACCTCCCCTCACAACTGAAATATATCATGATTAACTTCATCAATGGAGCATATTCATCTTTCAAATATCGGAATGGAAAGACTCTTTTGAGCTCCCTCAAGAAACTGGCCTTAATGTAAGGCTCATAATGCTGTTGATCAACCTTCTGTTTCTTGTGCCATGGTTCTCCAACGTTCGGTATGCCAGTTGCTAATGAGACAGTTTTAGGTGTCAGTGTGAAGGTGACCCCGGCTAAGATAGCATGATCTCCATGCAAGTGAAGCACAAAAATACGGACCAACTCATGATGAACTTGAACACTAGCCACCTTTTGACAAAACTCAAAACATGATAGATGCTGGAAACATGACATAGCAAGAAGGCAAGCCTGCAATTCTGTAAGGGTGGTTGGTTCATCCCTAACATGTTTGCCACTTTTATGATGCCTCTGGGGAGCGTGTTCTTCCAAGGATGAATCACTTACGGTTTGCATTTCATACTCCGATGAATGCTTAGATGCCATGACTGCTGTATATGGACTATGCTTGGGCTGCCCTTTGATGATGGTAGTGAAACTATGTGTTTTTATGATCTCTGCCACCAAGGGGAACAATGCAAAAGGGACTATTAGGAGGGAAATAATATGATGGGATTAGGGGTTATGGGGAGAAATTTTGTTTAGGGACATGTCGGAGGGTTTGGGGATTTTATAAGGTAGGTTTTTGGGGTTTTACATTGACAAATGAGTGGAGGGGATAGGGAATAGGGGTTTAGTAATGTTTTAGGGTAGAGAAAGATGGCAAAAATGGAATAGGGGGAAAGGGAACAATGGAAAGTAGGGGAAAAATGAAAGCGAGGAACCTTGGTATCAACACAACAAATTTACAACCCTAAGAGAAATGGCTTTGATGATTTCAAGTGGTAGGGTTTAGGCGTTTTTATTGCAACTATACATGGCCATAAACCATCATCATGTTCCCAAAAATATATGAGCAACCGAGATGTCAACCCTACCTGTCAATTGGAAGGTATTCAAAGTGATTTGTTGCAAATTTGAAACAAAATCGGGCCTTTGTGGGTGTGCGCCGCGCCCCTCTGTCTGTACTTCATGCCCTTTGTGTGCACCGCACCTGTGTAGTTTCACCACTGTGTGGTAGCGCCCAGTGTGTCATGCTCCCTCTATGCACCGCGCTCCTCTGTGTGTGCGTCGTGCCCTTGAAAACACCTCCAACCTCACTCAAAACGTGCGCAAGTTCTCCCAATCACTTTGCAATGTTTCTTTATAACCTTGGTATGAAAAATGACTATGTTTCTTGTGGAAGTTATATATAAAGACATTTGGAGTCATGGTTTTAATTTTTGTTTCTTCAAAACCCACTTTGATAATGTTTTATTTTGGAACTTTTTCCTGATTTAATTCAACTCTGTATTTCACTTTTCCCTTTGAATTTTTAGCTAAAATGATGCAATTTTTGGCACTTTTTGTAGGGGTTGCAAGACATGGCGTTTGGCCAAGGAAACCATGACTTTGCCTGAAGAGATCAACTGGAGACTTTTTGAAAATTATCACAAATGCCACACTGTTTGACTTTTCTTCAAAACAGAGTTTTGAAGAATAGTCGTAATCTGTCAACATGACGATGAAAATATTTAAATCACAACTTTCTAAGGGCCTCCCTCTGGCCTGCATGGCTTTATTGGACATGTTTCAAGACCAAATTGACTAATCCCTAGACCTAATGACTGAAAATGACTCTTGTCCATTAAAGGATCAAACATTGACTGTCATGGACTTTAGTGAACATTAATGAAAAGACCTAAGCCAACAAGTGCCAGACATGAGGGGAAATGACTAACAAGACCTTTTCCGTTAGATTATAGCATGCCCCTAGCAGAATGCAGCTGAGTGAATGGAGCGAGACTCCTAAAAATGAAATGCAGAAAGAGTTTTGATCTCTGACGGAGGACTGACAAGACCGACTCTAACATTGGCTCCAATGG